>CAUVYM010000304.1:0-54824 GCA_963556165.1 Tipula helvola
AACTAAAATATGCAAGAAAATTTGTTCAACTAAAGTCTCAGCCCTTGAGGGTTGCACAAAAATATTGCTAGCGATAAATATTAAAAAAATCCTACTGATAACCATGGCATAATCAGATCTGCGAACTTAGTTCTACGATTAGTTGTCAATGGCTATCGAACTCGACCTACAATTTATTTTATGTAACATATGCAGTGCTGGTAAAAAAAAATTGGGCAAACAAATTTTTTGCAAATTGGAGTCGTTTTTTGCTAAAATTACAAAACTTTTGAAAGCAATTTGTTTATTGTTTCATTTTAAATACATGTATGACGTAATTTTTTGAAAAAGAAACTAAACTAAATAAATTAAACACTTATTTTTTATTTTTTTTTTGTTTTTTATTGATTTATAGAAGTTCAATCTTTAATATTAATATTTTGTTGGACCGCCTTTTGCTTTTATTACAGCGATACACCTCCGATTCATTGAATGAACAAACTTTTTAAAGCTTCAATCGATTCTGGGCGCTTCCTTGCGACTGCAAGCTTCATTATAGACCAAATATTTTCAATTGGACTTAAGTCTGGACTATACAGGGGCCAGCTCAACACATCGATACTTTTTTCTTCGAAGTACTTTTTTACCTTTAAATGAAGAGATAAAAAAAAACAACAAGTTTTTAACAAATTATTTATGTTTATCTGAAAGCCAATTTGTCTATCTACAATTCAAAATTAATAACTCACAATTTTGGCGGTATGGCACGGAGCATTGTCCCGTTGAAAAATAAATTTGGAAGTCTCGCCAAAAGGCTTTAACACGGAAGGCTCAAATTCGTTCTGAAGGACCTGCAGATAAACAGCTGCTGTAACGCTGGAACTAAGGAAGCACAATCGACCGGTTTCATTTCCAGAAAAGCATCCCAAGACCATAACTCCTTCATTTTTCGGTGAAAGTCTTAAAAGACATTCATTGCTAAACCTCTCGCGAGATTCTCTCCTTACGAGAATTCTTCCATCTCCAACATGCAGCTTGAATTTTGATTCATCGGAGAAAATCACATCATTCCAGATCTCTTGAGTCCAAGAAACATGCTCCTGGGCCCATAGCAAACGTTTTTTTTTCACTAGTAATGTGAACTCAGGCTTCTGGACTGGTTTAAGTGCTCTCAAACCAGCTTTAACAAGTCTTTTTCTCTCTAAGCCGGCTGAAATTTTACATATTTTACAAAATAAACACTATTTATACTCAAAAAATAAATTACAGGCAATAAAACATCTGCACCCTAATGACGGCCAAGAACGGTAGGCGTAAAATAAAATAATTGCTTGACCAATTTTTTTGCACATCAGTTGCGGGGTTGTACCGGTGTAATAAAAGCAAAAGGCGGCCCAAAAAAATATTAATATGAAAAATTGAACTTCTATAAATCAATAAAATACAAACAAAAAAATAAAAAATTAGTGTTTAATTTATTACATTACCACTGAGAAGTACTTTAAATAGAGAGATATTTTGTATGACTAAAACATGTAAGGAAAAATATTTTCTGATTTGTTTGCGATTATTATCGCGAAGATGTGAAAGGTATATATAAATTTTAAGCATCTCTTTCTATTTCATATGTTTTCCATTTAAGGGTACATAAATATAATTATTTTTTATATTCAATAGAGAAAAAAAAAACAAAAAGTATTAAGGCGGCGCTTAATATTATATCCCCATATTATACGGGAATAACAATAAACACAAACAAAAATCGAAACAAAAATACACGGTCACTGACCTTTTATATTTTGATGATCATACTACTTATGTTTCATTTATTGCCTTTTCCTATCCTATCCAATGGAGATTAAAAATATACAATCGCGATATCGTTTATTTTATAGATTGGAGGAAAAATCAAAATTGATTAGCTAATTTCTTAATAATTATTTCATTTTATACATAAACAAAACCAACATTAATGTATTACAAGCCTGACCAAAACCTGCTAAAATTCTCTCTTGAGAAAGCCCAACGGAATGTATACTAATGCTATAAAAATATATATCATGGTGAATGTATTTGTGAAATAATATCGTATTGATATTAAGTAGTGTGTGATATCCATTGGAATTAGTAGTGGTAATTTGAATTTTTTTATATGGTTTTTCGTAGCGACCAATACACTAACCATGATATATTTTTAAATATGTGTAAGAGAGCTATACAACGCAGTCAGGCTTTCTCAAGAGAGAATTGTAGAAGGTTTTGAGCCTGACTATCATAACTGATTTTTCGCTTATACATGAAAGTATTGGTGATCGGATACACGATATAAATTGTAGATAAAACAAAACATACGAAGTTTCCCACCAATACTTCCAAGTATAAGCGATTTAATGTAAGAAGGGATCTGTGTACCTCATCCTCATTACGGAATCAGGCTTGTAGTACATTAGTGTTGGTTTTGACATAAACATAAATCTATTGTATTTGTATTGAAAAAAAAAGATGAATATGTATGTACAAACATTTGCTTTGCTTTGCAAACACGTGCATTCACAAATTATTTCAATTTGTTTTCTATCCATCCTTTTCAATTTCTCTAGAAAATGAAGAAATAGCATTAACGACCAGGTAGGCTGGCCTAAATTAAAATGTAACATTTTCTGTGTATGCATACCAATACCAATATTATAATTGTTAAAGCCGTCTACAATCATAAATTGTTTGGTTGATAATAATCAAAAAGCTATATAAAATTCGTATAATATGCGATCTGTGTGCGAGTATTTTTTTTCTTTTATTTGTCAAGGTTATTAATGTTTCCTAATTTCTTCTTCCTGAAGTTTAGATTATTCATTTTTTTTTTTGTTTCTACTTTTTGATTTTTTTTTTTCATATTAGGTTTTTGTTATTTTATGTATTTTTATTTATTTAATTAAAATTTAGAATAAAAAATCTAAGTTTTAAAAATGTCGTCAAGAAGGATCATCGCAATAACACAATCATGAACAAAATGTGACAGGCAGGAACCATTAAGGGGCAATAATTAAACCAGATTTGGAAATGCACGAGAATGAATGAAAATAATTAGTAACAGAATGTAATCGAAATTTTTCAAATGTCGGTGTAAAGAAAATGCATTTGAAATTTGTGAGAAATTTCGGTAATTCAAAAATTTATTTAAATTTTAAATATTATTAACATTTTAAATTAATTTTAAAAATTTCAAAGTTCATTCATTAAAAAATATACATGTACATTAATTCAAGTTTGAGAACTACAAATACGATCCTTAAATTATTTACTAGCATTTACAATTTTCAATCTTTTTGCAGCCTTGGTTGCGCACGATCTATTCTGACATTTAGGTTTTTTGAAATCCCTTTTTAAATGGACCATTTAGAATTGAAGACATGAGTGGATGAAGGTGATATGTAACATTTTTTATAATTTTGATTTTTGTACATGAAGAAGTTGTTATGTCCGTATGTGCATTCTGTCCCAATAAATCTTCGCAAAACTAGAGAAATTTAAAGCGGATGAAGACTAAACTATACTAAGAACAAGTAGTTTAAAACGAATAGTAGAAACTTTGAAACTCTTTTCTGTAAAATTATGAAAATGTTACATATCACCTTCATCCACTCATGTATTCAATTGTTTCTTGTTGAAATAAGTATAAAATATTTTATTATTTGTTCAAAACATGGATCATAATGTGTCGGTGGTAGCAGTGAATTAAAATCTCGCTCGACAATAGAAAATCATAATATTTGTAATTTTTTGCAAATATTAGGCCAGTTACATTGCTTTCTATATACTTGCTCAAAAATATTTACAATTCTGAGAGCCATTTCAGTGAACTTCTCAGTAGGCGCTTTCAATGATCCAAAATTCGATGTTTTGTTAAACTTTTTGTCGTATAGAAACGTTTCGGACGATGTGTCACTGTATCATTTTCTTTTAACAGTTTTGTTCTGCAAGTACTGCATTTAGTTTTTTTATATGCGCATAATCCCGCATAATATGCTACATCATTTGATTTAATGATGTCTATTTCACAATTTAAGATCCATGAATGATCCTCATCCATTACTTCAGAATGCGGTTTAAGAGATATTAGACTTATTTGGTAATATTCTTGGAGGTTGCTCCAGTCCAATTCTGGCATGGTATCATCATCTGGCGTATACAGTTGTAATATTTACTTTCAAACATAATTTTGGTTACAACTATATTTGCAAATTGTACGCCAATTTCATGACTTGTAGGCATATTATTAAAACCACCATTACCTCGCAAGCATAGAAAATAAGTTTTCTAGTCCATCCTGGTAGTTGGCTTTGCGAGTTAGTATACAATTCGATTCTGTGGTTAAATATTCTATGAGAAGGAGTTGGGAATTTATGATAATTTGGAAACCTTTCAAGAAAAATAAGTAAGAAACTGTGTAGACCACCGACGAGTAGAGTTCAAAAATTGAGTATAGTTGGGGTGACCAAGCGTCTTGGTTTCTTCTGACTTGTTCTGGTTTTCAAACTTCTGCGGGCGTCCGAGAAAATATCTCCTGGTTTTTTAGATAATTCATTCGATCGCAAAATTTATTAGTAGCATTGCAAAATTGTGGGGAAATCAGAAAAATAATAACTTCGACACAATTTAAATATTTATTTTATTTAAGAAATGAAACTCCAGAATGATATGGCCCAAAAAATTCTTCAAAATGCGATTTAATCAATTTTAGATAAGGAACATAGCCTGAATTAGCTAAGTATGTATATGGAGTTTAGTAAAGGCCTGGAATTGGTTATGTATAAAAAAAAATTGGGCAAATCTAATTCCAATAGGTGAAGGAAAATTTAAGTAAATTAAAGATAATTCTACTAATTAGAGGAAAATTCTGTTAGCTGAAGGTTTAGGAGGCCTACCTACAGTACGACAACGTTACATTTTCATAAACACACAACACCTATACGAAATAAATAAAACAAATGTTTACTGATCCTGCGTTATATTTTATTTTTAGCTTGTCAAAATTCTAAGCTTTTTAGAATGTTTAGTAGGTGCTCGATGATTAGGTTTTTTTTTTAATTTTTTAAATTCACCCTTTAGGAAAGTCCATTTTGAGTTTTTTCTAGTCAATACTAGAATAAAAAAATATACTAAATTTTTAATATGCTCCTGATCGACGATGCTCAAACACTGTTCGGTTATTCTTGACACAATATTTGGTAAATGGCAGTGTTTTTTAAATATTTGCTCAAATACTGCTACTAGGACGCGTGATATTTCCGCATATTCTGTCTGTGGTACTTTAAGCGACCCAAAATTTTTTAATTTATTATAATTTTTTTGAGTGATAAAATTTTCAGTTGGTGAGGTTATCTCATCATTTTGCTTAAGCAGTTTGTCGCGACATTTATCGCAATTTAGTTTTTTATAAGCACAATATCCCGCGTAGTACAATATTGCATTATCTTTAAGCACAGCATTTTGTGTATCGTAGACTATTTCACATTCTTCCGGCATATGCTCCTCTTCGGTTTGCAACAAACTTGTTTTGTAGTCTTGTTGAAATGTATTCCATTCGAGCTCTACCATGTTTCCATTATCAGCAAGGCAATTGGAATATTCGCTATTAAATAATAATTTGATCACAATTATATTTGCGAAGTGAACACCAATCTCGTGGCTGCTAGGTGTGTAATTAAACCCTCCTTTTCCTCGCAGTCTGGAAAAAAAAATTTCCAATCCGTCTTGATTGGTCTTTCCGACAAGGATGTAATCCACATTAAATGTCGTCTTGAGGTATTCTACTAGCATTAGTTGAGCTCTTATGGTAGTTTGAAGGCCTTTAATGAATTTAAAATAATTTTTGTTTTTTGAATTGCATTCCTCGTAAGCCGAGCATAACCGATATGCTCTGGAGAAAAATGTTTTTGGCACACAAAATTATGAACATTTTTTAAATCCTGTTCTTCTAATCCCATGGATTTTAGCCAGGTTTCTCTTCTGGGTAAATCTCGGGGAAAGTTATAGAACTTTAGGTCTAACTGAGCAGGCTTGGAGCTGCAGTTCGGAACAACACACGATACCCTTCTTTGGTCACGATTCACTAAAAATATTGTTTAGATAGATAGTGAATTATGCTTGGATTTTAAGATTTAAATAGAACAAGGCGATACCGGCAAATAACGAAACACTAGGGTTAGACAACACACACATACACACACTGAAAGATCGATTCAAAATTAATCAACACTCGCACATGTTGCAGGTGAGTGTAAGTAGCGAACGCTGGATGCATCCTCATTTGTAGATTAACCTAAACCAAAATTCACCGAGTCATATTTTACCGCTGGTGTTTTGTCGAAGCCGGTTGTAGGTAACCCCTTGTTCTGTTTTATTCTTTATACTTACACGTATTAGAGTGCTCATCTAGTAAATAAGCGCGTTTGGATGGTACACTAGCCATTCTAATAATTCTACCTTAAATACAATGGAAAAAATACACAACTTGTAACAGGTGTAAAAACTTCCTAGATTGAATTCAACCGCAAATTAGAACTAACTATATTTTTAAAAATTCACAGAGATAAACTGTTGTACACTTTAAAGGAGTAAAATTAACAATATTATATTCCTGGACAAAACCAGCATTAATGTACTACAAACCTGATTCCGTGGTGAGGTACACAGATACCCTCTTACATTAAATCGCTTATACTTGGAAGTGTTGGTGCGAAATTCCTTTGTTTTGTTTTATCTACAATTTGAATTCACCAATACTTTCATGCTTAAAATAAAATTTATAATATTGGTGGCAGTACGGCTTGTAGTACATTAATGTTGGTTTTGACTTGGACGATTTCGTCAAAGTGTGTGTATTTTTGTTTCGATTTTTGTTTGTGTTTATTCCTATTTCACGGTTATAATATTAAGCGCTGCCTATATACTTTTTGCTTTTTTCTTTCTCTATTGAGTACGTTATTGGTCCATTTTACACTTGCTTTCTTGCATTACGTTTCTCTGCTTTCAAGAAATCAATTTCATTTTACACTTGCTTTCTTGAAACGTGATTCTTTTGAATTATTTGCCTATGCATATGTATAATTATCATAAATTCCCAACTCCTTCTCATAGAATATTTAACCACAGAATCGCATTGTATACTAACTCGCAAAGCCAACCACCAGGATGGACTAGAAAACTTATTTTCTATGCTTGCGAGGTAATGGTGGTTTTAATAATATGCCTACAAGTCATGAAATTGGCGTACAATTTGCAAATATAGTTGTAACCAAAATTATGTTTGAAAGTAAATATTACAACTGTATACGCCAGATGATGATACCATGCCAGAATTGGACTGGAGCAACCTCCAAGAATATTACCAAATAAGTCTAATATCTCTTAAACCGCATTCTGAAGTAATGGATGAGGATCATTCATGGATCTTAAATTGTGAAATAGACATCATTAAATCAAATGATGTAGCATATTATGCGGGATTATGCGCATATAAAAAAACTAAATGCAGTACTTGCAGAACAAAACTGTTAAAAGAAAATGATACAGTGACACATCGTCCGAAACGTTTCTATACGACAAAAAGTTTAACAAAACATCGAATTTTGGATCATTGAAAGCGCCTACTGAGAAGTTCACTGAAATGGCTCTCAGAATTGTAAATATTTTTGAGCAAGTATATAGAAAGCAATGTAACTGGCCTAATATTTGCAAAAAATTACAAATATTATGATTTTCTATTGTCGAGCGAGATTTTAATTCACTGCTACCACCGACACATTATGATCCATGTTTTGAACAAATAATAAAATATTTTATACTTATTTCAACAAGAAACAATTGAATACATGAGTGGATGAAGGTGATATGTAACATTTTCATAATTTTACAGAAAAGAGTTTCAAAGTTTCTACTATTCGTTTTAAACTACTTGTTCTTAGTATAGTTTAGTCTTCATCCGCTTTAAATTTCTCTAGTTTTGCGAAGATTTATTGGGACAGAATGCACATACGGACATAACAACTTCTTCATGTACAAAAATCAAAATTATAAAAAATGTTACATATCACCTTCATCCACTCATGTCTTCAATTCTAAATGGTCCATTTAAAAAGGGATTTCAAAAAACCTAAATGTCAGAATAGATCGTGCGCAACCAAGGCTGCAAAAAGATTGAAAATTGTAAATGCTAGTAAATAATTTAAGGATCGTATTTGTAGTTCTCAAACTTGAATTAATGTACATGTATATTTTTTAATGAATGAACTTTGAAATTTTTAAAATTAATTTAAAATGTTAATAATATTTAAAATTTAAATAAATTTTTGAATTACCGAAATTTCTCACAAATTTCAAATGCATTTTCTTTACACCGACATTTGAAAAATTTCGATTACATTCTGTTACTAATTATTTTCATTCATTCTCGTGCATTTCCAAATCTGGTTTAATTATTGCCCCTTAATGGTTCCTGCCTGTCACATTTTGTTCATGATTGTGTTATTGCGATGATCCTTCTTGACGACATTTTTAAAACTTAGATTTTTTATTCTAAATTTTAATTAAATAAATAAAAATACATAAAATAACAAAAACCTAATATGAAAAAAAAAAATCAAAAAGTAGAAACAAAAAAAAAAATGAATAATCTAAACTTCAGGAAGAAGAAATTAGGAAACATTAATAACCTTGACAAATAAAAGAAAAAAAATACTCGCACACAGATCGCATATTATACGAATTTTATATAGCTTTTTGATTATTATCAACCAAACAATTTATGATTGTAGACGGCTTTAACAATTATAATATTGGTATTGGTATGCATACACAGAAAATGTTACATTTTAATTTAGGCCAGCCTACCTGGTCGTTAATGCTATTTCTTCATTTTCTAGAGAAATTGAAAAGGATGGATAGAAAACAAATTGAAATAATTTGTGAATGCACGTGTTTGCAAAGCAAAGCAAATGTTTGTACATACATATTCATCTTTTTTTTTCAATACAAATACAATAGATTTATGTTTATGTCAAAACCAACACTAATGTACTACAAGCCTGATTCCGTAATGAGGATGAGGTACACAGATCCCTTCTTACATTAAATCGCTTATACTTGGAAGTATTGGTGGGAAACTTCGTATGTTTTGTTTTATCTACAATTTATATCGTGTATCCGATCACCAATACTTTCATGTATAAGCGAAAAATCAGTTATGATAGTCAGGCTCAAAACCTTCTACAATTCTCTCTTGAGAAAGCCTGACTGCGTTGTATAGCTCTCTTACACATATTTAAAAATATATCATGGTTAGTGTATTGGTCGCTACGAAAAACCATATAAAAAAATTCAAATTACCACTACTAATTCCAATGGATATCACACACTACTTAATATCAATACGATATTATTTCACAAATACATTCACCATGATATATATTTTTATAGCATTAGTATACATTCCGTTGGGCTTTCTCAAGAGAGAAGTTTAGCAGGTTTTGGTCAGGCTTGTAATACATTAATGTTGGTTTTGTTTATGTATAAAATGAAATAATTATTAAGAAATTAGCTAATCAATTTTGATTTTTCCTCCAATCTATAAAATAAACGATATCGCGATTGTATATTTTTAATCTCCATTGGATAGGATAGGAAAAGGCAATAAATGAAACATAAGTAGTATGATCATCAAAATATAAAAGGTCAGTGACCGTGTATTTTTGTTTCGATTTTTGTTTGTGTTTATTGTTATTCCCGTATAATATGGGGATATAATATTAAGCGCCGCCTTAATACTTTTTGTTTTTTTTTTCTCTATTGAATATAAAAAATAATTATATTTATGTACCCTTAAATGGAAAACATATGAAATAGAAAGAGATGCTTAAAATTTATATATACCTTTCACATCTTCGCGATAATAATCGCAAACAAATCAGAAAATATTTTTCCTTACATGTTTTAGTCATACAAAATATCTCTCTATTTAAAGTACTTCTCAGTGGTAATGTAATAAATTAAACACTAATTTTTTATTTTTTTGTTTGTATTTTATTGATTTATAGAAGTTCAATTTTTCATATTAATATTTTTTTGGGCCGCCTTTTGCTTTTATTACACCGGTACAACCCCGCAACTGATGTGCAAAAAAATTGGTCAAGCAATTATTTTATTTTACGCCTACCGTTCTTGGCCGTCATTAGGGTGCAGATGTTTTATTGCCTGTAATTTATTTTTTGAGTATAAATAGTGTTTATTTTGTAAAATATGTAAAATTTCAGCCGGCTTAGAGAGAAAAAGACTTGTTAAAGCTGGTTTGAGAGCACTTAAACCAGTCCAGAAGCCTGAGTTCACATTACTAGTGAAAAAAAAACGTTTGCTATGGGCCCAGGAGCATGTTTCTTGGACTCAAGAGATCTGGAATGATGTGATTTTCTCCGATGAATCAAAATTCAAGCTGCATGTTGGAGATGGAAGAATTCTCGTAAGGAGAGAATCTCGCGAGAGGTTTAGCAATGAATGTCTTTTAAGACTTTCACCGAAAAATGAAGGAGTTATGGTCTTGGGATGCTTTTCTGGAAATGAAACCGGTCGATTGTGCTTCCTTAGTTCCAGCGTTACAGCAGCTGTTTATCTGCAGGTCCTTCAGAACGAATTTGAGCCTTCCGTGTTAAAGCCTTTTGGCGAGACTTCCAAATTTATTTTTCAACGGGACAATGCTCCGTGCCATACCGCCAAAATTGTGAGTTATTAATTTTGAATTGTAGATAGACAAATTGGCTTTCAGATAAACATAAATAATTTGTTAAAAACTTGTTGTTTTTTCTTATCTCTTCATTTAAAGGTAAAAAAGTACTTCG
Organism: Tipula helvola; assembly: GCA_963556165.1. Lineage (NCBI taxonomy): Eukaryota > Metazoa > Arthropoda > Insecta > Diptera > Tipulidae > Tipula > Tipula helvola. Next base: position 10,869 of record CAUVYM010000304.1, read on the forward strand.
AAGAAAAAAGTATCGATGTGTTGAGCTGGCCCCTGTATAGTCCAGACTTAAGTCCAATTGAAAATATTTGGTCTATAATGAAGCTAGCAGTCGCAAGGAAGCGCCCAGAATCGATTGAAGCTTTAAAAAGTTTGTTCATTCAATGAATCGGAGGTGTATCGCTGTAATAAAAGCAAAAGGCGGTCCAACAAAATATTAATATTAAAGATTGAACTTCTATAAATCAATAAAAAACAAAAAAAAAATAAAAAATAAGTGTTTAATTTATTTAGTTTAGTTTCTTTTTCAAAAAATTACGTCATACATGTATTTAAAATGAAACAATAAACAAATTGCTTTCAAAAGTTTTGTAATTTTAGCAAAAAAAGACTCCAATTTGCAATAAATTTGTTTGCCCAATTTTTTTTATCAGCGCTGTATGGAGATTTGTTCAAATAAACCTGAGCGTCTACATTTCGTTTGGCATAAATATTCCAGGAATCCCACTGAATAGTCAAATCTACGTACATACCATATGTATCTATGACATGTAACGTATATTGTCTTAATGGCAAAAGATTTGTACTAAGCTTTTACTTCAATTTAACCAGAATTCTGTTTTTATGATTTTTTTTTTTAATTTTGGTTTAAATAAATTAATTATTACAAGAAAATGAATACGATTTATTTAAACGAAATTCATATATGTACGTTGAAACTCAAACATTTCCCAAAATATTTCAGAAATCATAATTAAGAATTTGTAACGTTTTCATTTACAAATTTGTCTTAGGAAAAAAAGTGATTTCCCATCTGTTTAATGTATTTTAATATGAAAAGTTTGGTTGTTTCTTCGTTTCTAATTCCCATAAAAAAGCTTTATTTTTTAAACTGTGGCTTTGTATAACCAGAGCCTACTATATAAATAAGAGCCTGCACCCTCCAGTATCGACTGTATTTCTTGCATTGTAGAAAAATTTTATAATATTTTTGTTTTTTTCATTGAAAAACTTGAAGCTAAAACCTTTTTTACTATCAATTCCTATGGCGAACAATGAAAATGTATACCACTAAAAATGCTTCTTAAAAATACGTCATGATGATTATGGCTCTATACTCTAGAAGGCTAAGGCAATACTTGACAAAACACTAGCACCTTGAAAGCTAAAATCTGACTGCTATGTTTTGTATATATGGTGACTGCTATGATTGGAAAATGCAATATGTTTGTTTTTGGAAAATGTACGTCTCCCAGTTTTCCTTTTCCTTCTCGAATCCTCGAATTTTTCCCACTTTCACAAAATAACAGTTGTTGTAGACTTTAGAACGATTTAAAATAAAAAAAATTCAAAAGCAATTACTGCAAACATTTTTTTTTAGGTCAAATGTAGAGATTTAAACCAAAATTGCGTTTCATTCAGTTTGACCTAGTTGACACGCCAAATCCAAATTATAACCTGTAGTATCAATATAGAATCTATGGGAAGAGAGCCAATTATATTTCATTTATTGACGTTAATTGATTTGCTCAAAAGCATTTATACGATATTCATTTAAATAATTAGAATTGATTGTCAGAGACATTTTTTTTTGTATACATTTTCGATCGGCTAACATAAAGCAAATAGTATCGGATTGCAACGGTCACGGAATACTAAGAACAAATAATTATAAATTCGTTTGGTATAATTTGCCGGACGTGCAAAAAGGTAAAATATACCTTAATAAAATTTTTGGTCATTCCACACACAACACAGGTTTGGTTTTTGTGTATTACTTGGTAATGACGATGGTTTAAGGCAGCTTAAAAAATATTTATGCAATGTATATATACCTAAATGCCATCCAACCTAAAACCATGTCGCTACACAACATAATACTATGTAATACAATCAAAAAGGTGCACGGATTATTTTCGTTTTTAGTATTTTTAAACATTTGGTTTTAATATAGCGGTGGTGGATTTATCGAGGCAGTAAAAAAGCAAACACTAAAATGGTATTTTGCCAATTTTTAATTTTCTTTCTTTTGTGTACTTTCATAATTTTTAACCAATTCCCCGGTTGTTTTTGTTTAATTATAGTATAGCTATGAATGTAATATGCAATGGTAATTAAAAGGAATTTAAACATTTGAATTTTACCAAATACATATTTTTTTATATTTATTGAAACTAATAATAATTTTTATTTTTGTAAATTTTATAAATTAATAAACATTTGTTTTGAATTTATTCAATAATAAAATTAAGTATTTCACAATATGCTTAAATATTTTTGTTTGTGAATGAAGAAATTCAAAATGTGTTTTATTAATTGAAATGAGCAACCGAATTTTTGGATTTTTAGCGAAAAATTTGCGTTGATGGTAGAATATTAATTATGCAAGAGTCTGATTTTAGGAGGGTCACAAATAATTAACTAGTTGATTTGTTCATTTACTACAAAATTCGTACGTCAATCTAATGCCAAATCGTTAACATTTCTTGTTTGCGCATTAATTAGCAATTATATCTATTAAGTAAATCAATAAAATAAGAAAGGCAAGATAATAAATAAAGTAACAAACACAGAAGTGAAATTATGGGGCTTAATATTATGGGTTAATAAAACACAAGGAAAATTAGTTGTCTTGTTATATAGTATTGTTTCATTGTCATGCTAAGCCAGAATAAAGAAATGCCTCTTGTTCACCATCTGGAAAGTTTGAACCAAAATATATTTAATACTCATCTGTATTTCTGTTGTCATTTGTTTGTTTACCATATTTTACTGTAACGTCTATAAATTTTAATTCGAGATAAACTCGGTGTTACCTGTGATATGCGACGAACGGATTACGATCATCGACACGACATTTCTCAACAGAAAAATTATTTGTATTATTTATTACGTAATGTTTTGTTACTGGGCTATCTTAATAACTCTACGTATAAATGCGGGTAGTCTCACTCGGCTGGGAGGTTCGTGTTATTAGAATTTATTCTTTATTTTGGTCCAAAAACCATTACGTACACAAGAAAAAAAAACCGAAAATTATCAGAAAAGCCACTTCCATCACAAACATCACCAATAAATAAAATATTTTACTCCAATTTCAAATAACTATATTTCTATGTAATCAAATCTTGTATCCAATAATTCAACAAACTATATAACATATTTAAATTATTTTGTTTATAAAAAAACTACTGCTAAAAAACTCTTCACTTATCAAGAGCAAAACAAAAATAACCATTTAAGAAATTCCAAAACAAAAAACAAATAAATTATTTAAGCAAAATCACTCACCAGAAAAACATTCCCGAAGAGTCTTGGCAGCTGTTCTTGTGGCTGAAAGAAAACCTTAACTGGATATTGTGAATCCTAAATCTAATATGGTTCACCTTTGTTTTTATAATTTTTCTTTTCTTGTTAATAACGAAACTTTATCTTAACCTTTAACTTTCTTTTTATATATAACCGTACATTTATTCTGAGTTTTTTTTTCTTAAGTTTCACTCTTTTTTAGGGTTAGGAAATAGTATGGAAACCCCTAAAAATCTCGCGGTGTTCGGTCAAAAAAAAATTAGCATGGTTTAGTCTAGGTAATTTTCAACAAGGAATTTAATGGTGAGCTTGATTGTGACTTTGACCTTCATCTTCAAGGTCATATTGAGGCCAAAGTAATTTTTTATAGGGAAACTTGTAACCTCATGGCTTGGTCAACGGCTGAACGGTGGTCGCACACTATTACCGGGTAACTCTACGTCGGATAGGGAGGTTCTGTCATCCACCGGTATCAGCAGCTAGGTTACAATATGTTTCATTTTAAAGTGTGCAAAAAAAAAAAAAAAAAATCGTTTAGCGATCTCTAGAGAATTCATATTGAAAAGCACTAACCACACCCACTGCACATCACTATCCCTCACTAATTTTCGATTTATTTAGCACATATTTCATGTATCAACTCAAGACAATAAAAAATCATCGTTACGAAACATGTGAATCCGCAAAGTAAAAAAAAAATAATAATTTGGGAACAGAACTTGAAACAACCCAAAAAGATTTACAAAATAGTTTGCTACACTTGATTATGGAAGATTATTAGAAACGAAATAAATAAAAATAAAAAAAACTTGCATTCCAATACTTAACAATAACAATGATGAATAAAGCTGATAATGACCCTACAATAAAGCTGATGATGATCGCCCAATCAATGAGGATAGTAAACCACGTCATTTCTTTGACCTTGTCTATTACCACTGGTTGCTTAGCGGTTGTTGGATTAGCTGGCAAATGTTCACTCTGAGAAAATTTGTATATTCCTGCTCAATATTGATGAAGCGTCTTTCCTACTGCACACAATTGTTGTCTTTTTGGTGTTGAATATTTTTTTCCACTTCGCAGAGTTAAGTTGAAAACAACAAATAAATATGTAGGTAACACAGTATTTTTTTTTAAACCGCCATAAATAAAACAGACGTATGTAAGCATTAACATTTCATAGGCTGCATTTAACTCGTGTAACATGGTCTTAGCCAGACAAATTGAAATTCAATAACGATAATTTCATTTACCATCTGTTCAAATATAACCCACCCGGAACTTTAAAATAAAACAATAACGGTTAATTTATTCTTTAATATTTATTTTATCCCCTTCAAAATAATCACCATCGGAGGCGATACACATATGCCAACGTTTTTTCCAGTTTTCAAAACACTTTTCATAGGCCGGCAAAGGTATGACCGTTTAGCTCCCTAAGCAAATTCTCTTTTATGAACTCAATCGACTCAAATCGTTTTCCTCGAAGTGGTAATTTAAGACTGGGGAACGCCCAAATAGGTAAGATAATTTCTCCATTTGCGATATCTCCTAATTGTTTGAGCATTTGAAAATCACTGGCATGGTTAACCTTGTGATAACCGAAAAGTAAAAAATGTGGAGAATTTTTACTGTTTCGTGAACACCATTCCGAAGGGCTGACGTGATTTCGTGTATATGTTTGACCCAAGTCGTATGTTTTTCAGCTGCATAGGATCGAATGGCTACTAAAATTGAGCGGTTAACGCGCTCTGACGAATTTGATTGAGGTGAGTAGATCGCTGTTTTTGAATCTTTTACTCCAAATTCTTTTAAAAATTTCTGATACTCAACACTCTTGAATTACGGGCCGTTGTCTGAGTGAATCGTTTGTGGAACTCCAAAAACACAAAATACATCATTTTTCAAAAACTGTACGATTTGCAGAGAAGAATCCTTAGAAAGTGATTTCAGTAAAACAATTTTTGTACGGTGATCTAACACTATGAGAATCACCGTTTTACCTTGTGTTGATCTAGTATAAGGTCCAAGCAAATCCGCATAAATTCTCTGCCACGGTCTTTCAATTGGACATAGATTTCCCATGGGTGGCCCGGTAATTTTGTTTGGAGCTTTCGAAGTTTTGCAAATGATGCAGTTTGTTATGTAATTATACACCTGTTTAGCCATAGACAGTAATAGTAACGTCTTGAATTTTCCAACGGTTTACCGATACCTCTATCATGTGCTTTGTTGATTAAATTTAAATCTGATTTTGATACATCCAGAATACTTTCGTTACTAATTTTCGAAATGTTAAAGCACAATTCTTCAATGCTATCGCAATAAATCCTGGATAACATGTCCGGTACGACATTTTCTTTGCCTTTTTGGTGCAAAATTTGAAATTTGAAACCTAGAAGTTTCAAACTCCACCTCGCTAACCTACCACTTAAATCCCTTTGCCGCATTAACCGTTTCAAGCTAGCATGATTGGTAATTGCGTGAATTCATGTTCTTCGATGTATGCTCTAAATGTTTTTACAGCCAATATAGCTGATAGACACTCTAACTCGGTAACAGAGTAATTTTTTTGCGTGTTATTTAGTTTTTGCGAAATGAACGCTCTTGGTCGCTCATATCCCTCTTCATCTTTTTGATACAGAACGGCACCCACTCCTGCACTACTAGCATCGCATCTAATATAAAAAGGTTTATAATAACACAGTGTTATCAATACCGGCCTCTTTTAACATGTTAAATGCTTCCTCGGCTTGATCGCACCATTGAAATTTTTCTTTCTTTAAGCAATCTGATATTGGTGCTGTTATGTAGTGGGAAAATTTCCAATAAAACGCCGGTGCCATCCAGCCATTGAGCCATCCCAAGTAATCGTCTAGTTTGTTTCACTTTGTCGGTGCAGTTAGGTTTAGTATGGCGTCTATTTTCTCTGGGTCCGGTCGTAGTCCTTTTTCTCCTACTAAGTAACCCAAATATCGTATTTCTTTCATTATAAAGCTACTCTTGTCAATGTTTATGGTAAGTCCCGCCGTCCATAAAAAGCCTGAGACCAACTCTAACAGTTCAAAACCCTCCTTCAATGTTCCGCTGACTACCAACAGGTCATCCAAGTAAACAAAAATATTTTCGTGATACTCATGGGGTATGACTCTGTGCACCAAGCGACATATTATACAACCCAAACGGTATCACTTTGAACTGGTAGAGCCACCCTGCTTGAGTAATTCATTATATAATTTTGGCGTATAAGCTTATTATCGATAACGTTCGGTTCAGAATTTACTAGCGCACGAATATTAAATTAGTATAATTGCACATATTGTTGAATGTGATAATCCTCCTGAGAGGGCTCAAATCCAATGTTGGCGTTTTTATTGCTTAAGAAAACATGATGTTGTTGTTTCCTGTTGATTATTGTTTCTTGGTTAATCGTAGTTATGTTTTGATTTGTCTTTAACTGTCGAATGAATCATTTGGATGTTATGAAGAGCTCTCTGTATTATTTCGTCTGAAACTTCCAATTCATAGGATTGAAATTTTTCATTGTTAGTTGTAACTATTATTAAAAGATAAATTGTTATTAAAAAATGTCCTGTTATATTTCTATTGTCAGTCCCACAGTCTGTAGACAGTTGAACTTCTCTCCCGTTGTTTCTGGGAAGAATCGGGAACTGGAATTTTAATCCGCCTCGCCTAGAGCACCACATGCCGGTGGTATTTGGAAAGCTGCAGTAAAGTCAAAGACATATCACCTGAGGAGAATTATTGGGCAACGAATTTTGACGCTAGAAGAAATGATCACTCTGTTATCCGGCGTCGAAGCAATACTGAATTTACGACCAATTTTTGTTTTATCATCAATTTAGTAATCCGTAGTCTGTCCAGGGCATAATTGTATCAACATTTCAAAATAGCAATTCGTTTTGTGAAAGTAACAACAAATCAACCGAATTTCTAGAAATTTGTAATGTCCAAATAATAACATTTCAAAAATGTACCGCAAACACCCAGTATGCTGTGTCACTTTGAAAAAGGAGAACATTTTACCTGGATTTGGATTACCTGTTCGGATAGCATAAAATTACTTGAAAAAAGCGTCTTGTTTACAAATTATTTGGATTTTTTAATGACTAAAGAATTTTACAGCATACAATTAAGGCTAACAAAACATTTGTTCGAAACTAAAACAAGAATAAAGTAAAGTTTGGGGATGTTAGTGTGAGTTTTAGAATAAAGCTGATGAATTTCCGTATTTTTTTAATTAAACTCAATGTCTAATAAAACGAATAAAATTATCTACGAGAAACTGGATTAGATAACAAGAAATAAGATACACCACATACAAGTTGTAAGATGGCACGTACGTATGTTAAAGCTTCTCATATAAAGCTTTAATTTATTTCAATATATCTTATACGTAATTAAAAATAGGATTACGGCTGCCGCGTTTTGCTAAACATGTGTATACTTTGTAGTAAGTGAATTAAAAATAGCTAAACACAGAAAATCTGGATCGTTACAACTATATGGCGTTGTATCTACATAGCTAAATGTACATACGACGTTCTATAGAAAATATTTCATCTAATTATATTATAAATTAGGTGAAAATAGTTTACAGACTACGTGCAATTTTTCTAATATTTTTTAACTTTTGTGTATCTATTTTATGATTTCGAATCAACAGTTTTTATTGCTTTATTGCTGCTGCTTTAACATAAATGTAAAAATTTTATATTCCTTAGCAATATTTGTCATACAATCAAGAAAATTTACTTTAATAATTTGTACCGTAGTATTGTGAATTTTTTACTTGCTGTATTAATAAAACAAATAATGTTGAGAATATAGAAAGATGAGAAAACATAAGAATTTTTGATTTTATGTGTGTCACTGATAAAATAAATCAAATCAATTATGTTTGACTATTACTCCGTGGTTCTCCGAGTTTCAAAAGGTACGTAGTTAAGAGAACCGGCTTAGCATGTTTTGGTACCGATTCTCACCTCGCCTCAATCAAAACTTTAAGTTATTAACTACAACAAACATCGACAACTGCCCTCGAACAAAATCATTTTAATTAAATTTTTTTAATTTAATAAAAGTGTTAAAGCTTTGGTGTTTTAAAATTACACCGAATTTTACTGAAGTGAGAACTTTGAAAGAACAAATATTAGTAAAGCAATTACAAAAAAAAAAAAAAAACAAATTCTGAAATTATTACATTTGAACTTACATTTTATAAGTTTGACTCTTTCAATTTTAAAAAATGCCAGTAATTTTAAAGATTTAAAATTCTTTGCATTCATATAATATAAATAGTAAAGCCGTAAAAGTGTAAAACAACATTTCTTACAATGTTGTTTAAATATTTAAAATGCTTATAAACAAATATTTTAAAATACTGTTTTTAAAATTTTAAAATCTCTTAGAGATTTTCATTCTTTGTTTCCAGCAAACAGAACCAAGAAATAACCTAAGCGAACTTTAATACTGTTAAACAATAATTTCGTAAAATCATAAAATTCATTGAAATTAAATGGCGAATTACCTAAAACAAATGAAATTAAAATTTGGTTTTTTTTTAATTTTTAAAATGTAAATTAATTCTACAAGTTTACTTGAATTCTACTTTAAATTTGTATCTTTAATTTTTTGATTTATTAAAAATATTAGAAACAATTTAAAATACATGGGATTGAAAATCATGGGAACATTTGAAATTCATGGGATTACAAAATACATATTTTTGAAATACTTGATTTTTAAAATTTTAAAGATCGTAAAGATCGTTCGTGCAACGCACAACTGTTGTCACAAGTTTAGATATTGCGCCGTTAACAGGGTTCTTTAGTAAAATAAAATTTCATTTTGATGCTGACCTAAAAAAAAAATTAAATTCGCCTCAAGGCATTCCCTTATCAATAATCAATAAATAATATTTATGTCAATGCCCCTCGTTTATCAACAAAAAATTATTATTTATTTAATGTCAAGGCCCCCCCCCTCCTCCCTTGATAATAATATTTTATGTCAAGGCACCCCCTTGCCAATAATAATTTTTTATGCCAAGGCACCCCCCTTGTCAGTAAAAACATTTAATGCCAAGGCCCCTCTTGATAGTAATATTTTTATGTCAAGGCACCACCCTTGTCAATAAAATATTTTTAGGTCAAGGCACCCCACTTGTCAATACAAGATTATTATGTCAAGTCACCCCCATTGTTAGTAAAACAAAATTATGTCAAGGCCCCTTCCTTGTCAATTAAACTTTTATATGTCAAGACCCCTTCCTCGTCAACAAAAAATTAGTATTTATTTAATGCCAAGGCCCCCCCCCGCTCATAATAATAATTATATCTCAAGACACCTTCCTTGTCAATATACAATTATTTGTATGTCAAGGCCCCTTTGTCAACAAAAAATTATTATTTATTTAATGTCACGGCCCTCACCCCTTCATAATAATATTTATATGTCGAGGCACTCTCCTTGTCAATAAAATAATTTTATGTCAAAGCACCCCACTTGTCAATAAAAGAATTTTATGTGAAAGCACCTCCCTTGTCAGTAAAAAAAAAGTATGTGAAAGCCCCTCCCTTATCAATTAAACATTTTTATGTCAAGGCCCCTCCCTTGTCAACAAAAAATTATTATTCAATTAATGTCAAGGCTCCACCCCTTCATAATAATATTTTTATGTAGGGGCACTCCTTGTCAATAAAATATTTTTATGTCAAGGCACCCCACTTGTCAATAAAAAATTTTATGTCAGGGCACCCTCTTGTCAGTGAAAAAAAATTATGTCAAGGCCCCTCCCTTGTCAATTTGTATATCAAGCCACTCTCCTTGTCATTAAAATATTTTTATGTCAATGCACCCCAATTGTCAATAAAAGATTTGTATGTGGAAGCACCCCATTAATAGTAAAAAAAAATTATGTCAAGACCCCTTCCTTGTCATTTAAAAATTTGTATGTCAAGGCCCCCTCTTCATAATAATATTTATATGTCAAGACACCCCCCTTGTCAATATAAAATTATTTTTATGCCAAGGCCCCTCCCTTGTCAATAAAAAATTATTATTTATTTAATGTCAAGGCCCCCACCCATTCATAATAATATTTTTATGTTGAGGCACTCTCCTTGTCAATAAAATATTTTTATGTCAAGGCACCCCACTTGTCAATAGAAGATTTTGATGTCAAGGCACCCCCCTAGTCAGTGAAACAAATTATGTCAAGGCCCCTCCCTTGTCAACAAAAAATTAGTATTTATTTAATGCCAAGGCCCCCACTTCATGATAATAGTTACTTGTCAATATAAAATTATTTGTATGTCAAGGCCCCTCCCTTGTCAATAAAAAATTATTATTTATTTAATGTCAAGGTCCCCATCCCTTCATAATATTATTTTTATGTCAAGGCACTCTCCTTCTCAATAAAATATTTTTATGTCAAGGCAAATCCCTTGTCAGTAAAAAAAAAATATGGCAAGGCCCCTCCCCTGTCAATTACAAATTTTTATATCAAGGCCCCTCCCTTGTCAACAAAAAATTAGTATTTATTTAATGTCAAGGGCCCCACCCCTTCATAATAATATTTTTATGTCAAACACCTCACTTGTCAATAAAACATTTTTATGTTAAGGCACCCCTTGATAGTAAAAAAAAAAAGATTATGTCAAGACCCCTTCCTTGTCATTTAAAAATTTGTATGTCAAGGCCCCCTCTTCATAATAATATTTATATGTCAAGACACTCCCTTGTCAATATATAATTATTTTTATGTTAAGGCCCCTCCCTTGTCAATAAAATATTTTTATGTCAAGGCACGCCACTTGTCAATAAAAGATTTTGATGTCAAGGCACTCCCTTGTCAGTGAAAAAAATTATGTCAAGGCCCCTCCCTTATCAATAAAACATTTTTATTTCAAGACCCCCCCTTTAGTGATGGTCGTCTAAATAGGTTCTTTTTTGGTAAAATCGTAAGAAAAAGTAAGCAAAACAACCGATTTAGTGGTTTTTTTTTTAGTAATGGTTTTCAACCATTTTATTTAAAACTACATATCTCAGTTTAGAATAAATTTTATTAATCGAAATAAGAACCATTAGAATCTACACATTGTTGCCAACAAGATACAAGTTTATTAATTCCAGTTGCATAGAATTCTAAAGTTCTGGAAGCGACGAATTCTTCGAAGGCATTTTTTGTGGCTGTTTGGTCGTTGAATACTTTTCCTTGTAAGAAGTGGTCGAGATGCTTGAAAAAGTGGTAGTCGGTTGGCGAGAGGTCTGGTGAAAATGGTGGATGAGGCAGAGCTTCGTAGCCAAGTTGGTTCAACTTCTGCAGCGTCGGTTGTGCAACATGTGGTCGAGCATTATCGTGCAGAAGAATTGGGCCCTTCCTATTGACTAATGCTGGACGCAGACGTTTTAGTTCTTTGTGCATTTTGTCAATTTGTTGACAATATTTCTCTGCTGTGATATTTTCGCCAGGATTCAAGAAGCTGTAGTGGATAATTCCGGCTGACGACCACCAAACAGTCACCATAGTCATTTTTTGATGCAGCTCAGGTTTGGAGAAGTGTTTAGGGGCTTTGCCACGGTCCAACCACTGCGCTGAACTTCGTCGGTTGTCGTATAGAATCCACTTTTCATCACACGTCACAATGCGATCGAGAAATGGTTCGTTTTTGTTGCGCAAAAGAAGTGAAGAACAAACTTCATAACGGCGATTTTTTTGGTTTTCGTTCAATTCGTGTGGCACTCATTTGTCGAGCTTCTTCGACTTTCCAATTCGGCTCAAATATTCCGAAATTAATCCAATACTTACGCCTAGGTCCCCTGCAAGCTCTCGAACAGTCGTGCGTGGGTTTGCTTCTACCAAAGCCTTCAATTCATCGTCGTCAATGGCAGAGGGACGTCCGCGACCTTTCTCATCTTCAAGACTAAGTTCACCACGACGAAATTTTTGAAACCAACGTTGTATTGTGCATTCGTTACCACTTCCTTGGCCCCAAACTTCATTGATGTTTCGAGCAGTTTGTGCTGCACTGCGGCCTAGTTTAAATGCATACAAGTAAATTTGGCGAAATTCTTGTTTTGACATCTTAACTTCAAAGGTCTAAAAATAGACAACACTACAATTTAGATTTTAAAGAGCATAAAATAAGCTTTAAAATGACTTATAATGTTAAACTCTTTGCGTAATTCTTTATTATTGAAAAATTGTTGAAACAAATAAAATCATAAAACCTGCATTAATTTCTGAACAACCTAATACATATCAAGATACCTCCCTTGTCAATATAAAATTATTTGTATGTCAAGACCCCACCCCTTCATAATAATATTTTTATGTCAAGGCACTCCTTGTCATATTTTTTTGTCAAGGCACCTCCCTTTACAGTAAAAAAAATTATGTCAAGGCCCCTCCCTTTTCAATTTGTATGTCAAGGCACTCTCGTTATTAATATAATATTTTTATGTCAAACACCCCACTTGTCAATAAAAGATTTTTATGTCAAGGCACCCCACTTGTCAGTAAAAAAAAAATTATGTCAAGGCCCCTCCCTTGTTATTTAAAAATTTATATGTCAAGGCCCCCTCCTTCATAATAATATTTATATGTCAAGACTCCCCGCTTGTCAATATAAAATTATTTTTATCTCAAGGCCCCTCCCTTGTCAACAAAAAATTATTTTTTATTTAATGTCACGGCTCCCACCCCTTCATAATAATATTTTTATGTCAAGGCACTCTCAATAAAATATTTTTATGTCAAGGCACCCCACTTGTCAATAAAAGATTTTGATATCAAGGCACCCCCTTTGTCAGTAAAAAAAAATTATAGCAAGGCCCCTCCCTTGTCCATTAAAATTGTTTATGTCAAGGCCCCCCCCCTCCTTGTCAACATAAAAATAGTATTTATTTAATGTTAAGGCCCCCTTCATAATAATATTTATGTGTCAAGACACCCCCCTTGTCAATATAAAATTATTTTTATGCAAGGCCCCTCTTTTGTCAACAAAAAATTATTATTAAAAAATAAAATATGTGTCAAGACACCCCCCTTGTCAATATAAAATTATTTTTATGTCAAGGCCCCTCTCTTGTCAACAAAAATTATTATTAAAAAATAAAACATGTCAAGGCCCCCTCCTTCCCTTGATAATAATATTTAATATTACAAAAACATATTATTTGGAAGAGCATCAAATACGGGTTTTCTGCCAGTTCCTCAATTTATAGAAAGTTATCCGATTTTGCTTAGGCATTATCAGAATATATCCTGCCATAGAAAAAATTTAATTTGTTCTATAAGGCTAAATAAACTTAAACAAATTTTTTATTATTTCAATATGAATTAAATAAATTCGTAATGACGCGAATTTTACATTAACACATGAGCCGTTTATATTGAAAGTGGCCTAAGTCCATTTTTCAAAAAAATCAAGTTCTAACGGTAAATAATTTATTGTCAAAACAAAACAAAGTTAATGTCGTATTCTCGTAACACCCTGTGCAAAAAATAAGAAAATTGAAAATCCCACATGTTTTTTCATTTATTGTTTTTCTACTCGTTCATTATCTCGTTTCAACAAAATATGGACTTAAGCCACTTTCAAAATAAACGGCTCACATATAAAAAAACTATGGGCTGTCTTGAGGTAACTTAGGACAATTTAAGGGAACTTAGGACACATTTCACCTATATGCAAAAAATAGTGTACGACACATCTTTCATTCCTCTCATTCGTCCTCGGCATTGCATCATAAATAACTGTTACATATAATAATTAATTAATTTTTTTAATTTAAAGCAGTCATAAAACCATGCTGCATATATTTTGATAGCTAAATATAAACAGTTGCATTGTGGCAACGACAGTCAAATAATTGGAAATATGTACAGTGTACACCATTGCAATATAACAAACAATTGTTTCATTTATGTTAATAAATAAATAAAATAAATAAATATTGTTATGAAATACAAAATTCATATACCACAGTTGTTTATTTTAAAACCATACCCTATGTTATTTGATATTTATTTTTAGTTGGAGGGGTTTTAATTTAAATAACAAGTCATGAAGACTTTTTTTTTACGAACCATGCTAATTAATTTTTACCGTATCTAGGAAGCGATATATATCGTCGTCCTAATCAACACATACAATGCTCTAGGCACCACTTTCTACCCTCCTTTTGTAAATAATCTCGTTCAAATTTAGGATTTAAAGTCGACCCTTGTTGAAAATGTTCATGTAAAATATTTGCTTACAGTCGAATTTAAAAGCTGATGATCTTAATTTTTATATTAAAGCAGTTGCTCTTAATTTTTTTGTTACAATTTATGTAATTTTTTCAAAATTTCATGTTGAAGATTATATGTGACTGCACACGCTATTTTCAGGGCCAAGGTGATTAACTTTTAATTAGTTTTAATACATCTACATAATTACATAATATGTATACACAAATTAATTTCAGCTTTGAGGAAAACATTTTAATTGAATTTTTGAAAGAAAATTCGTAAATATTTAATTTCATTCACGATAATCGCCGCCGCAGCCCCCAAATTACAAGCATGCTATACTTGTTTTTTGAAGGATATATTTAAAATCATTCCAAATTTTTTTCAAACATTAAATTATGTTTATATAAATAAATTGTAAGAATTGTTATTTTGCCTAGTTTGAACTGCTTCGAGTAATAGCGTATTATATTCAACTTTATTTTAACTTAACTCAAATTCACTTAAAATTTATTATTATAAT
The DNA here is from genome assembly GCA_963556165.1 of Tipula helvola. NCBI lineage: Eukaryota > Metazoa > Arthropoda > Insecta > Diptera > Tipulidae > Tipula > Tipula helvola. The sequence continues at coordinate 25,939 of CAUVYM010000304.1, forward strand.
TTGGCTGTATACCCACCATATAGAATTTTTTTACTACCGATTTACAAACATTATTTAATATCAGCCGCTTCTTTTATTACTGTATCGAAATAATTAAATTACAGCCACCATTGCTTGTGTTTCATATACATACTTATTTTGAAAGATTGGTCTAAAATGTTCCACATCAAACCGCCGGCCCATTTTTGTTGCATCATGTTTTAGAAAAATCCAATCAATCAAGATTATGAAAAGCAAAATATTCTAAGTTCAAAAGCTAATAAATTAATAATTCACAACCAATTTGGTTGCTTAAAATCAAGCAATACTCAAGAGACAATAGCTAATTTATGTAATGTAATTTATAATAGATTTCTATAAGTTGCTGGTGTATACTTATTATGGTCTTATTTATTAATAACAACATTGCTTTCGACTCAGTAAATTATAATTTAATTCAATTTACGTGATATACCGCTCTTGGTGCTGCATTCCAAAGAAATTACAAAGGAATCGTTTTTTTGTTTAGAAAAACGTTAAACAGTTCTGAAAGTTCTAAAGATATTAGTTATCACGTTTTTAAAATTGCTTAAATATTATAAAGTTATTTTTCTGCAAATTCCGACAATTTATTATTAGTATTTGTAAATAAATACTTAAACAATTATTTATATATTGGGTCAATAAATATAAATATAATTATAAAATTTTAAAATTAATTAATTAATTTCTAAAATTTTTTAATTATATTTATTATTTGTTTAAATTGAAAAATTATAGGATTTTAATTCAACTAAATTTTCGAATTTTTTCAAGTAGAATTATTGGAGCGCTTCTGTAGAAAATTTTCAAAATATTGAAATTAATAAAATTTCAAATTTCTTGAAATTATTAAAAAAACTACTAAAATTAAAAATTTTAAATTTCTTAATTTTGAAATAATAATTTTATTCTTAAATTACAGAGATCTATCTCTTCAATTTTATAAATTCTTCGAATTTCTGAAATTTACGAAACTCATTTAAATGTAATTTTCGTGAAATTTTGTAGACCAATAAAATCTTAAAACTCTTATAAAACTAGATTCTTGAAACATTTAAAACTCTTAAATTTCTTAAGATTAGTATTTTAAAATTTTTTAATTTTTAAAATTTGTTGTTGTCTAAATTTTTTTGAACCATTAATTTTGACTAGTGTGAAGTATATGACAAAAAACGTTGACACAAAATGTAAACTTCGTATGTAACAATAGAACCTAACAACAGCTAATACACCAAATATATTTAAGGTACAAAAATAAACTCCCGATGTAAAATTATTTGTAGTAACTGTAGAAATAAATTATGTTTCCACCCTTATGCAACCAACTCCCCTTAGTACGTAATTAAACAAAAATTATAAAATAATGATTTTGTAAGAATATTATAAAAAACCCTCCTTAAAAACTGTAGGTTCAAATTCGATGGTCACTAACAGGCCATCATGGAGATGTTTACGTCAAAATGAACATAAAGTGATGTGTGTTTATGTTTAGCACATGATTTGTGGTGGTCATCATATTAGCGCGACCCTCAACAGACTAGTTACCGATTTTGAAGTAAAACCGTATAGTAAAATTTTTGTTGGTGGATTTTCAATGGCCAATGACAGGCCATCGTAGAGATGTCTCCCTGAAAGTGAATAGTAGGTCTTGTGTGTGTATGTCTAGTAGATGATTTGTAGTGGTCATCATAATAGCGCGACCCTCAACAGACCAGTTACCGATTTTAAAGTAAAACCGTATACTAAAATTGTTGTTGGTGGATTTTCAATGGCCAATGACAGGCCATCGTAGAGATGTCTCCCTGAAAGTGAATAGTAGGTCTTGTGTGTGTATGTCTAGTAGATGATTTGTAGTGGTCATCATATTAGCGCGACCCTCAACAAACCAGTTACCGATTTTAAAGTAAAACCGTATACTAAAATTTTACATATCTCTACGGAGACATCTCTACGATGGCCTGTCCATTGGCCATTGAAAATCCACCAACAAAAATTTTTCTATTCGGTTTTACTTTAAAATCGGTAACTGGTCTGTTGAGGGTCGCGCTACTATGATGACCACCACACGGCATCGACTAGACATACACACACAAGACCAAATATTCACTTTCAGGAGACATCTCTACGATGGCCTGTCTAATGGCCATTGAAAATCCACCAACAAAAATTTTAGTATACGGTTTTACTTTAAAATCGGTAACTGGTCTGTTGAGGGTCGCGCTATTATGATGACCACTACACGGCATCGACTAGACATACACACACAAGACCAAATATTTACTTTCAGGGAGACATCTCTACGATGGCCTGTCTAATGGCCATTGAAAATCCACCAACAAAAATGTTACTATACGGTTTTACTTTAAAATCGGTAACTGGTCTTTTGAGGCTGAGGGTCGCGCTATTATGATTACCACTACACGGCATCGACTAGACATACACACACAAGACCAAATATTTACTTTCAGGGAGACATCTCTACGATGGCATGTCCATTGGACATTGAAAATCCACCAACAAAAATTTTATTATACGGTTTTACTTTAAAATCGGTAACTGGTCTGTTGAGGGTCGCGCTATTATGATGACCACTACACGGCATCGACTAGACATACACACACAAGACCTAATATTCACTTTCAGGGAGACATCTCTACGATGGCCTGTCTAATGGCCATTGAAAATCCACCAACAAAAATTTTAGTATACGGTTTTACTTTAAAATCGGTAACTGGTCTGTTGAGGGTCGCGCTATTATGATGACCACTACACGGCATCTACTAGACATACACACACAAGACCAAATATTCACTTTCAGGGAGACATCTCTACGATGGCCTGTCATTGGCCATTAAAAATCCACCAACAAAAATTTTACTATACGGTTTTACTTTAAAATCGGTAACTGGTCTGTTGAGGGTCGCGCTATTATGATGACCACTACAAATCATCTACTAGACATACACACACAAGACCTACTATTCACTTTCAGGGAGACATCTCTACGATGGCCTGTCATTGGCCATTGAAAATCCACCAACAAAAATTTTAGTATACGGTTTTACTTCAAAATCGGTAACTGGTCTGTTGAGGGTCGCGCTATTATGATTACCACTACACGGCATCGACTAGACATACACACACAAGACCAAATATTTACTTTCAGGGAGACATCTCTACGATGGCATGTCCATTGGACATTGAAAATCCACCAACAAAAATTTTATTATACGGTTTTACTTTAAAATCGGTAACTGGTCTGTTGAGGGTCGCGCTATTATGATGACCACTACACGGCATCGACTAGACATACACACACAAGACCTAATATTCACTTTCAGGGAGACATCTCTACGATGGCCTGTCTAATGGCCATTGAAAATCCACCAACAAAAATTTTAGTATACGGTTTTACTTTAAAATCGGTAACTGGTCTGTTGAGGGTCGCGCTATTATGATGACCACTACACGGCATCTACTAGACATACACACACAAGACCAAATATTCACTTTCAGGGAGACATCTCTACGATGGCCTGTCATTGGCCATTAAAAATCCACCAACAAAAATTTTACTATACGGTTTTACTTTAAAATCGGTAACTGGTCTGTTGAGGGTCGCGCTATTATGATGACCACTACAAATCATCTACTAGACATACACACACAAGACCTACTATTCACTTTCAGGGAGACATCTCTACGATGGCCTGTCATTGGCCATTGAAAATCCACCAACAAAAATTTTAGTATACGGTTTTACTTCAAAATCGGTAACTGGTCTGTTGAGGGTCGCGCTAATATGATTCCCACTACAAATCATCTAATAAACATACACACACAAGACGTAATATTTACTTTCAGGGAGTCATCCTCTAAACAAAGTTAATTTGTTGAGGAACTTTGATTTAAGCTGTTGTGAGGTTTTCATAATATCGTGTTACATTTTTACTAACACATCCAAATATTTTGTCAATTGTCATAAACTTTCCGCTAACTAATTTTGTATTGTTTGTTTGTTTCTATCTTTGAAATTTTTTCTGCGGCTTATGATATTTTCAATTATTTTACAGTTAGCTTCAAACGTCCTAAATAGCAATAACAACATTTTGGGAGAAGTTTAGAAAGAACATCATACAATAGGGTATAATTTCCCCAAGGTGTTTCCGGAAAAGTTGTATATTTTGAATAAAATGGTTTATGTTTAATGTGAAAATGTCCATATTAGCCGTAGTTAACTCTTCGAAATATGAAATATTGAAAGAAAATTTATGAAAATTTTGATTTCTGGTTGAATTGTGGTAAACAACTATGTTTGGAATAATAGACACCATTTCCACCATAAATGATTCATTTTAGTTAGAATGGATCTATTTCAATGTGAAAACGTAATTTTCATCCATACCTACATCTTCAAAATATCGAAAGGAAATTCATGAAAATTTTAATTTCTAATTTTATCTTACTAAATCACCATATTTGGAACCATAACCTACTTTTCACAAGATTTGTGGAGATGTCCATTTCAGCCGTAGCCACCTCTTAGAATTGTATTTGGAATCACAACCCAATTTTTTTTTTTAGATTTTCGACAAAGGGGAATTGTTTTGGATAGAATGAATGTAGTCAGAGCGTTCTCGAATCTAGAGTATATAATCATACGTCATCATTTTTTAGAAATTTATAAACAATACATACATAATCATCTCTTTCATTGCCTCCATTCTGATTTGAATTCGAATATCTTTCTATTGTTATTTTTAATTTACAAAGCATGCTAGATTGTTTTGATTTTTTGTTTTCGCCGCACTCATTGTAATGATTTATTTTTTTCTGTTTGGCTCTTTCTGATTTATTTTATTTTGATTGTTGAGCGAAGACGTGTTGTCTTTTTTCTTACCATTGGTTTTAGATGTGGATATATGATGACGTCATTAAATTAAATTTTAATACATATTGTTATTGTTGTAGAATGTTTTTTAATTTAATTTCTCTTATTTTCTTTTAATTATTGCTCGTAAATAGGGAAATTTGAGAATCTGTGTTTTAAATGAGCAATACATTGAGTTGTTTGTTAGCGATTTCAATAAAAATTATTTAACCGGTTTTAACTTTTAATTCATGTTTTATCGTCTATCGAAATCGCGTTTTTTCATACACACTCTATGAAAATAAATGAATTTTTAATGTTTCTATATCCCTTATTTTAAGTTTATTTTTCACATACCGGCTCTATTTACATCAAGATGGTTCTGGTAAAAATGATGTTTTTTTAGCTTCAAGGTATTCAATGAAACAGCTAAAATATTTTATACAAAACCATTATCAAATTTTAAAATTTAAAGACCCACACAATTTTAAATTTTTGCCGAAATCTATAAGTTTTTGAACTTAATGTACATTAAAATTTGTTAGATGAAAAATACTAATTGTACTTTTGACAACACTATTTTTTAATAATTTATTCCAATCATTAAATAAAATATACTTTTAATAATCTTAATCAGATATTTTGATCCTAAGATCATCTTCTAGTGTTAATTAATAATTAAATTTTTTTTTGTTTTAAATTTACAAAATTGTATACCATGTAGGTATACCACTAAAAAGCTTCTAAAAAATACGTCATAATGATTATGGCTTTGTTTAGAGCTCTAGAAGGCTCTGATATTACTCCAAGAAAAGCAATAAACTGTCAATCAGTAATTAGTATGCGTTGTTAAGAAAATCTACTATTTGTACCCTCCTTAAACCTATGTGATTAAACAACTTTGATTTTTTTTTGATTTTCTTAAATTCGAAATTCTACCTAGTCTGAATCACAAAAGTTTGGCTTGTAAACTTTAGAATTCTGGAGGGTAAAAATGGTGAAGTCGATAATACTGAATTTTGCACAAAAGGTCCGACTTTCAAAATTATAATTTTGAGAACTGCGTTGAAATTTGAGATATGTATTGCAAAATCTAATTTGAAATTGAGAAACCAGATATTAATTAAAATTACAGATTCAGGCTTGTAAAGTTTGGTATTCTGAAAAACAAAAATTTTTAAAATTTGATAATTCTGAATGTAGTACGAAAGCTGCAATATTCAAAATTCAATAATGAAAAGTGCCTGGAAGTACATATTTTGAAACATTTAGTATCTTAAATTTCGAAATCCGTTTTAAAATTATGCACTATTGTTCAAAACTGATTGATTAGTTTGATTAGATTCATATGTTAAGTTTTTTTAACTCTAGACAATTAAATTTTAGCCTAATAAACCGGTTTGCAAGGATTTGAAGATACAAATTTGATAATACTACCATTTTACTTTCTTTTACGTAAGTAAAATAAAGTATAGTAATCATGAAAATTTTCGACCTTGAGATTATTGAAGATTTATCTGTTTTGAGGTCCCCTGAGTCCCAAAAAGTGAGTTTCGAAATGATGTCTGTCTGTCCGTCTGTCAGTCTGTGTCCTCTCTACAGCCCAGATGGCTTAACCAATCCAGCTGAAACTTCAGATTTAAGCTTTTTTGATAAATTGGGAGGTCCCAGTGAATTTTGCTCCAAATCGGTCAACCGGAAGTAGCCACTCCCGTGGGGCAGAAAATTTGTTTTGCAAATATCTGAAAAAGTATAAGGTTTACAAAAAACTACTAAAATAAAATGTTTCCAAAAACTAAAAGTAAAAAAAAATAAACAAAAAAAAATTAAAAATTTAAAGAAAAATTTAAAAAATTTTATAAAAAAAATAAAATTGATGTGTGGCCAACACATTTCTTCTACGAACAGGGAATTTTGAGACACCAATTACGCAAACTTCTTACAAATTTATTATTTTTTATTACTTTCTTTTACATAAGTAAAGCTTAAATCTAAAGTTTTTGTTAGATTGGTTAAGCCATCTGGGCTATAGAGAAGACACAGACAAACAGACGAGCAGACAAACGGACAGACTGACAGACAGACATCATTTCGAAACCCACTTTTTCGGACTCAAGGGGCCTCAAAACAGATATATCTTCATTAATCTCTTACATAATATTTCGGGTTCCAGGTCTCAGATTCCGTAAAACGGAAAATTTATTTTACAAATATTTCAAAAATATACAATTTACAGAAAACATGAAAAAATAAAAACAATCTTAATAAAGTTTGCAAGAAATTTGCATTATAAAAGTTTCTTAAAATTCGCTGTTCGTAAAAGAAAGTCGTGTGTTGGCCACACCTCCATTTTTTACTTTCTTTTACGTAAGTAAAATAAAGTATAGTAATCATGAAAATTTTCGACCTTGAGATTATTGAAGATTTATCTGTTTTGAGGTCCCCTGAGTCCGAAAAAGTGGGTTTCGAAATGATGTCTGTCTGTCAGTCCGTCTGTCTGTCCGTCTGTCTGTCAGTCTGTGTCCTCTCTACAGCCCAGATGGCTTAACCAATCGAACTGAAACTTCAGATTTAAGCTTTTTGGATAAATTGGGAGGTCCCAGTGAATTTTACTTCAAATCGGTCCACCGGAAGTGGCCACTCCCTTGGGCCAGAAAATTTGTTTTGCAAATATCTTAAAAAGTATAAGGTTTACAAAAAATTACTAATACAAAATGTTTCCAAAAATCAAAAAAAAATAAAAATAAACAAATTAAAAATTAAAAAAATTAAAATTAAAAATTAAAAAAAAAAATTTAAAAAAAATTTAAAATTTTTATAAAAAAAAAATTAAATATTGTTTTGCCAACACATAAATATATGTGTATATATAGCCTAATTATGCTAATTATAATTAATTTGCACACTACAGTGACATACTTCCGGTTTTTAATGCAAATATTACATAATTGAATGTGGATCATTTTTTCATGTTTCTTAACTTTTTTAACGACTTATTAGGGTTTGTAATACTTAAGTATATATATATCGTTTTATAATTGCAAAAATATTTCGCAACTCCTGCCCCCCCCCACACTTTTTTACAGGGAGTTACCGCAGTTCTTGCATTTGTCATTTTAATTATTGTGTGTATTAGCCCAATTATGCTAATTATAATTAATTTGCACACTTCAGTGACGTACTGTATGTTATAAAAATATTTAGCCTACATGTATGTTAAATTGCCAAATCGGTCAACCGGAAGTGGCCACTCTCGGCCCGAAAATGTGTTTTGCACATATTTTAAAAAGTATAAGATTTACAAAAAATCACTAATACAAATTCCAAAAAATTAAAAGAAAGAATTTAAATTCATAAATATCACCTTTTATTTCTTTTACGTGTGTACTAATGAGTTCAAAAAATTGAGTTTTGAAGTGGTGTCTGTTGGTATATACATATGACTGTCAATTTGTAGTCCAAATGGGTAAAGCAATCAAACTGCAACTTCATGTTTAAACTTTTTACATAAATTTTGGGGTCCCAGTTCCCAGCTCCCAGATTCCGTAAAACAGAAAATTTATTTTGCAAATATTTCAAAAATATACAATTTACAGAAAACATGAAATAATAAAAACAATCTTAATTAAGTTTGCGGGAAATTTGAATTATAAAAGTTTTTCAAAATTCGTAAAAGAAAGTCGTGTGTTGACCACACCTCCATTTTCTTAAAAAGTTTAAGGTTTACAAAAAATTACTAATACAAAATGTTTCCAAAAATAAAAAAAAAATAAAAATAAACAAATTAAAAATTAAAAAAAAAAAAAATTAAAAATTAAAAAAAAAAAATTTAAAAAAATTTAAAAATTTTTAAAAAAAAAAATAAAATTATTGTTTTGCCAACATATAAATATATGTGTATATATAGCCTAATTATGCTAATTATAATTAATTTGCACGCTACAGTGACATACTTCCTGTTTTTAATGATTACATATTGAATGTGCATCATTTTTTCATGTTTCTTAACTTGTTTAACGACTTATTAGGGTTTGTGGTCCTTTAGTATGTATATCGTTTTATAATTGCAAAAATATTTCGCAACTCCCCCCCCCCCTACCCCCTCCACACTTTTTTACAGGGAGTTACAGCAGTTCTTGCATTTGTCATTTTAATTATTGTGTGTTTTAGCCCAATTATGCTAATTATAATTAATTTGCACACTACGTACTTCCGGTTTTTTAGCATAAATGTATGTTATAAAATTTTTTAGCCTAATTGTATGTTAAATTGCCAAATCGATCAACCGGAAGTGGCCACTCTCTTGGGCCAGAAAATGTGTTTTGCACATATCCTAAACAGTATAAGGTTTACAAAAAAATAAATCACTAATACAAATTCCAAAAAATTAAAAGAAAAAATTTAAATTCATAAATATCACCTTTTATTTCCTTTACGTGTGTAATAATGAGTCCGAAAAATTGGGTTTCGAAGTGGTGTCTGTTGGTATATATGTCTGTCAGTTTGTAGTCCAGATGGTTTAACCAATCAAACTGCAACTTCATGTTTAAACTTTTTATATAAATTTTGGGGTCCTAGCTCTCAGATTCCGTGAAACAGAAAATTTATTTTGCAAATATTTCAAATACAATTTACAGAAAACATGAAATAATAAAAACAACCTTAATTAAGTTTGCGAGAAATTTGCATTATAAAAGTTTCTCAAAATTCGTAAAAGAAAGTCGTGTGTTGGCCACACCTCAATTTTTAAATTCAATTTTGTAAATTGCTTCGGAATTCGAGATATTATTTAACCTTAATGATTTCGTATCTTGAAAATTAAATTTGAAAAGTCACACTATTTTAACAACACATAAAGTTGTCAACGTTTAAAAATTGTTTACCTATATACCGCAAAGTATACAATTCTTAATTGTAGCCGGAATATAAAAATGTTTGGTTATAAATTTTATAATTCTAGAAAATCTATAAAAAACCTAAAATTTCGTAATGATGAATTTTGTAGAAAATATAAAATTATTAAAATTCAATTTTGACCTGTCTCAAAACTCAAGATAGCTATGTACATGTTGTCAATATATCACGAATTTTGAGGCATTTTTCATATTAAAAGTTTACAATTCAGTTTCTTAATGTTTATATTCTAATATAATAATATATTTGAACGGTCGCTGTGTGTGTGTGAATGAATTCCACAATCACGACAATTTTGGTCGGCAAGTTCTTATTCTACAATGAATATGATCAAGAATTTCAGGTCGTAAACCTTGATCTGCAGGACAAAAACATGATGGTTAAAATTTAGGCCTTTTATGAAGTAACAACATTTTTAAATCAGAGGTCGATATCCGAAGTAAATTCTCGGAAATTTAGGAGCTAAATTTAAATAAAAAATTTTAGGAATTTAGGTCTATGAAAATTTGCGAAATTGGATATTGAAATTGTACGCGTATTTAGTACCGTCATGTGAGGCTACTTTGTGCAGCTGGGGCTACTTTGTGCAAATTTGAATTTGGCACTTATCAAGTGCTGCTATCTATTACAGTCCATCCTCGAGTTACGTCGTTTTGATTTACGTTATTTTCGAGTTATGTCGTTTATAAATTATTCCCTTGATTTGAGTTACGTCGTTTTTTGCTTCGAGTTACGTCGTTTTTTGCTTTGAGTTACGTCGTAAAAAAAACTTATCTGATAAATATAAAAAAGGGGATTTTTGGATATTTTTATGGGCGCATATTATTTTCTATTGTTTTGCAAAAGTAGATAAAGGAAGAAAAAAGAAAACAATAGTAAATTTCTAATATTATTTTCTCTTCCTTCCTTTACCTTTTAACACAAAACAGTAACCATCGAAAATAATAATATGTGATTGGAAAAGAACCAGTTCTAATTTTTTTTTTTATGGTACTTTTTTATGGTAATTTTTTATTTTATTTTTTATATTTATTTCATTGTTCAAAAATGTGTATGGTTTCTTTTTCTTTACTCGTACGTTAATTTAATTTGAAATTTCAAAAATTATATGGTGAAATTGTTTATCAGGTTAGTGTTGAGAACTGCAAATCGAAAATTCCAGGGTGATAATTCCGAGTTTTTGGTAGGGAATCTAATACCGATTTACCGGTTGATTACCGAAATATTGGTAAATTTTTCGAATATTTACCGAACATTGATGTAACTATTTTCAGACAAAATGCCTATAAAATAAAAATTATTAATAAGTTATATAAATTGGTCGAAACTTTTACCTTGGTTTTACACATCAAAATGGCATATAATTCATTCTAATTTTCAGACTAAAAATCTTTTAATTGATTTGCGAATCTACCTAAATTTACCAAATCTGAATTTGTTATTAAATTTGGTACCTTTAGGTTTGTGGCATAAAACCCTTTACATTCAACGCAAGCAATTACGAGGGATTTTTTTAGTTAGCCTGACAACACTTTTTAACTTTAAAACTGTCTTCCGTGGAACTGAATGTGCCTTTTAATGGTATATGTAATCATAACTATTGATAAGCTTTGTTTAAGACTCAAAACGACCATACATATGTATACAATTTAAATTAAATGTTTATTTTTATTTCTAGCATATGCAAACCTCAATAAAATAATTAGGTCAATCAATTTTATTAAAATTAAGATCAAACTTTGTGCGTCAAATTTCTAATATAAACGATGAAAAAATTGAGCGTTCTGATCTAACAAATTATGTCCTCACTTAGAATTAATTTATAAGGGAAGTATTAATATTCTTTAATTTTTTTCTAGAAAACTTAATTTTTCGGTATATTAAAAAATTACCGAGAACCGGTAATTCAAAAGTTCGGTAATTTTTGATTCCCCAGTTTTTTGGGATTTAATTAAAAAAAGTGAACTACTATCATCTACTGAGCTATCATTTTCTATGCTATGGCGAGTAAATTCATTTTGTTAGTGTTTCATGTACTCCCAGAATTTTTATAGTTCGAAAATTCAGAGGAATATATTAAATCCTAATTTTGTTTTAAATACCTAAGTAAAAAGAATTTGACAGAAAAATTAAAAACGAACCAAAGTCTGGTCGGGTCGGGTAGCGCTCAAATTAGTAAAAAGTGCAAAAATTAAATTTTAACAAATTTAGAGTAGTCGTAAGCTCAAAAATGTTTAGCTTTAACTTTAGTTTAGTTATTTAGGATCTATATTGCTCCACTCATATGTCCAGCTAAAATATTTAGTTTAGTAGCTTTAGGTACATCTAATTTTTATAGTTCCTTATGTAGAATCCTCCAATGTTTTTTAAAACCAAGCTTAACAATTTTCTAGAATTATACAATTTTTGCGTATAGGCAATTTTACCTGTAAATCGGATGAAGCTGAAAGAATATTGTGCGTTGGTAGAACATTTTTTTAAATTGGCGGGACACGGATATGAGACGTCTGAAATCCTTGGATAAGAATGCCCAAAATGCTTAGCTGTAAATTCATTATTATTGAATAACATTTTTGGGAGCCCTATGGATTTTATTTTTTCGATTTCGGGGGCCGCAGTACGAAAACATTTGAGAAGTACTGCTCTAGCGTGCAAAACTGAAATATGTGATAGAGTATAACAAGAATTTGTTACATGAAGTTATGTATATGGGAATAGTGTCTATTTTAATTACATTTTTATTTGTGAAAATTGTAATGACTGTGAAATTTAATTAATCCAATATATGTACCTACATAGTTTAATCTGTTATCTTTGAATATCTAAAAATTGTCCTTAAAAATAGCAAAAATTTAAGACCACAGTTGCTACGCTGTGACGTTAATGTTTTCAGGAACACTAGCAATTATCATTTCTGCAATTTTTAAGTACAATTCACCGATATTTAAAAAGATAAAAATATCCCAAATGATTCAGATATACAAAAACCCCACTTAGAACTACACTATTCCCATAAGCAAATTTTTGTTATACCGTATCACATATTTTACTTTACTTACTGCTTAATGCGCTTTTTAATGTGTTACATTCATCTATTGCTAGTTGAGTTTCAACACCGGCAGTTGTGTTTTAGTGTGTATTGTTACGTTATTTCAGTTTTGACAATGTTTGTAAATATCAGGATGTTTCCGGGACAACGGCCTAACAGATCTAATAAAATATTAGAAATTTCATTGGCTGAAATAAAACGTAATTCAGATTTAGGTAAGGGATATTAACCCGTCCTAGGTGGACATCTCTCGGTGCTATTGCGCATCATAATAAATTTCGCAATATTCATCATATATGAGCTGATTAATTATTTTATTTTATTAATTGTTACGAAATTATTTTGTCATTACCAATCCCTTCTTCGGATTGAGGTCTTTTAGAAGCATGATAATTACACCTTTTTCAGAAAAAGGAGTTTGATCATTGAGAAATTGTATATGTCAATGATTTTCAATGCATTTCAAGCGTTTGTGCATTTGCTGGTGCAAAGATGACTCTTTTTGATAAATTCTTAACGAATATCTGCTGAATGTTGCCTAGAATGTTGGGTATTAAATCTTCAGTTGTGGTCATTCCACTTGGATTTTTAGTGACGTCTTCTACAAACATTCCTAATATTTGAGGCAAATTTTCAGATTCTATATCCAATAGCCATTGATTGTGCTCAGCCTGAGTCAATTGATCAAAGAGTCCCCATAATGGGCTAGATTTAATACAACGCGATGATTTCTATGCGCGTCCCTCTTGGCACTACTGGCAGTGTCTGATGAAAGTCGCCATCGACAACTAAAACTTTTTCGTCACACAGGATGGTAGATTCCATCACTTCACGAAGTGATCGGTCGTTGCAGCGAGGTCCGTGTTTAGGCAGCATTGTAATTTCGTCAATTACAATCAGATCAGCTTCTCATATGGCATTTCCTTCTGGTTGAGTGCCTCCTCCTTTTAGTAATGTGGCAGTAATTCCCGTTTTTGCGAATGGCGAAACGATTCTTTCCTTTTCCTCTGAATTAGGCTATCAGTGTTGTGTGAAGGAACGTCTTTCCTGAGCCACTGGAACCCTCAAAATAAAAGAGCTTCTGCTTTTCATGCATATTCCCTACTACCACCATTATCTTGATAAATGGGTCGAATAAGATTGCAGCTAAAAATTATTTTACAAGCGGTGGGATACCACTTCCAGCATTCGAGGAAGCCCCAAAAACCTTTAAGTTCTTTGACATGAAAGGGAGCCTTAAAGAAGTAAGAGCCAAATATCAAATAATTAATTAATTTTAATTTGCTACTGATTAAAATTGTTTAGCCTGGTGGTAAAAACTTACAAAGAAAATCAGATATTAATTGACAATTTGGCCTATGCTGGAAACCGCTTATTATTATATATAAATGATAGATTAAACGAAACCGATACTTAGAAAAGAAAATGGATCTTCTCTGTCGCTCTCTCTCTCTCTCTCTCTCTCTCTCTCTCTCTCTCTCTCTCTCTCTCTCTATCTATCTCTCTCTCTCTCTCTCTTTCTCTCTCTTCATGCTCTATATAAATATTAAAATTTCCATGATTGGCTGATAGTTGATACATGTGGCTGTGCATCTACTAAGTGCATATATGAAACTAATAAAAATATGAAATAAGTTAGGTTTTCTTTTTTTATTACTCAAATTCAGGAATAATACCCGTACATTAAGATTGGAATACTGACAAGGCCACTATATACGTCTCTTTTTACTACAAGAAACAAAACAATACTACAATAGCAATGATTAATTTTTTATTGCATTTGTAGGTGCTGTCATAGTTTGGTGAGCGTAGCGAATCCGTCCAGTTTATTTACAAAAAAAATTGTTTTACTAAATAGATTTTACCTGAAGTTTTGTTACCTTCATTTCGTATCCTTCGCACAGTATCTCTACACATTTACTTCCTGGGGTACTGATATTTTGATCGATAAAATTTTCGACAGTTTTCAAATTAACCCACATCAATTTAAATTCACTGAAAAGTACCAAATAAAAGATATTAATTCAATTAGACAATGGGCTATATTTTACGTAATCGTATTTACCCGTATATACGTCTGATTGATTTAGGTAAAATCGCAAATCTAGCACAGCATAAGTTAAAATTATTTTGCTCTCACTCAATAATCCATCCAACAAAAATTGTATTCACCTTACATTTAAATGCAAAATAAAAGAACATTAATTAGTTATGTTTTAGGCTACCGCAGCTCCGTGTTTATGTGGCAATATTATATCACATCTACATTTTTTTGTTTTTTTAATGTTTAAATATTATAATTTTTGCTCAACCTTTTTATTCTCACAACTATTATATAATCTAGCTTTTTTCACCCGGAAAATCTGTAAAAGAACAAAAAAAAAATACTTTCCGGTTTTATTCCGAAAATATTTAGTTTACACACGCGATATATGTATGTTAGGTAGTTGTTCATTATAATGTATGGTACATAAAAAAAAAGAAAATTTCTTTTTATACCAAAATCCAACAACTTAGTTGCTGAAGAAAATAAAGTAATATCGTATTAAGATAAAATATTAATTGAACCAAAAAAAAAAACTTGAAATCTCAGCCAACATAATAATTTATTATTATTATTTAGGCTTTGGTATTATCTTCGTTGTATTGTTTTTGTACAGCATAAATTTATCATTCTCGAACGAAATACGACACGAACATTGTTAGCAACCAACATTTTTTTTTTTTTTTTGTTAAATAATTATAATTAGAAAGGTTCTGATCAAAATTTGTATTGTACAGTAAGTAGGAGGGTGACACTTTATAATAAACTCGTATATGTAGTCGTATATACCATAAACTAGGGCAAGATGAAAAACACACACAAAAAAAAAAACTTTTTATTTTCCTAAAGTTTTTTGATTGAATAATTCGATTAATTAAACACAATTTTTAGATAATAAATTTTACCTTGTCTAAAATAATTAAAATCTGGCTACTAATTTAAAATCAAAAAGTTAAAATAAACAAGAAAATAGAAAAACTTTGTGGTACAAAAAACAAGCAAATATCGACATATTATCATTTTATTTCATGCTGAGAGTAACGAATCAATACATGTTGCTTCATTAATACACCACCACCATAACACCATGGCCATACCACAAAATGTGATAAATCATTTACATTGGGTTTATTCTTAAATAGTGTAGGAAAAAAATCCATTTTTTCAACAATTATATGGATACTTAATTTTCGAACACGTAATTATAATAATACTTTTTGTGAATATTAAAGACAAATAATAACAGTGTTCTTTTATTTTACATACAAACGTTTTAAAAGTAATTTAATTATTTGTTTAACACCCCCTTATACATACAATATAATATGCAGGGTGGACTGAAAAAAGTTTACCTACTGGGGTTGGGTTATTAATATAAAAATAATGTAAGCTACCAGAAACCTAAACCAAGTACCTACCATTAACACACTTGGAGTATTTGTTTACGGTGTATTTTTTAAAAGTTACTAGAACTATGTATTTCCTGAAAGGTGTCGATAAGAGTTTGCATTTTTAAAATACTGATAACTTCTGACGTGAATTTTTTTCAGCTCACCCCGTAAATAGTATACAATATACCTAAAATAAAAATCTTATTACGCACCACCATCAGCATAATCAGAATAATAAAATTTTGTACACATAGTAATGGTGGCAGCTAAGCATACAATATGTATATCGAGTATATAGAACTCAAAAAAATTTCTATACATGTACATCAAAACAAAAAAATAAACACCATTAGGAGGTTTAATCTAATGGTTATTTTGCGTTAATAAAATGTTTCGTACATGACATTTCTGTCATATTCAATCAAATTTCTATAAATTTTAAAACATGATATGAATAATTGATTTAATGTTATATGTTGTTTTGTAAGGCGTAAGCCAACATGGAATGGAATACAAAATGTGCCATTATTTTTTTTTTGGCAGTTTTCATTTTCTAGGTAATTTTTGAAAATATGTACCAAGTAAATATAATGTACATATACGTACGTAAGTCATGTTGTGAGTATAATATGTCGGAACCAAAAAAAAAAAAAATAAAATAAATAAACATCACATAGCAAACAATTCTGTTAACTTAACAACATCTTAACTTTATTTTTTTTTGTATTTCTTATGTTCTTGTTTTGTTGACTGAAATATTCGTTAATTAAGAAAAATTACAAGAACTTAAGAAACAAATTAATATTGATGACTTTTTTTTTGTGTGTCTTGTACTGTTGTACTATAGTAAACATTGTACAGAAAAAAACTTGGCGAAGGAGAAATTATAAAATTAATTACTGTTAATTAATATAAAATAAAATTGTTAAAAATTACTAAGCTTTAAAATTGTTTTAAGGATTCAGCACAAATAAAACTATAAAACGTTGTAGATTTAAATAAAACAATATTTCAAATACATAAAAAATTATGATCGTAGCTCATGAATACCAAACGCACATGGTCTATTTGAATTAACAGAAATTCCCTTAACAAGTGTTTTAAACATGAATACCCTTTGGTTAGAATAATAGGCTTTTACGTAGAACAAAGACCGAGTTCAACTATGTTTTGTTAAGGCTTATATCAAACATTGCAAAAGTTCTTTTCAAATCTAATTTTAAAAGTCCACAACCTTTTAAAAGATAGTCTACTAAGTTCACTAATAATAAATTTTAACTGAAAATTTACGTAGTTTTCGCAGGTATACTTGATATAGATATATCTATATAAATTTGAATAACCTGTCTTAAGCTATTAATGTGCTTTTAAATGTTGGTACCATTCCAGGAATAAGTTCTATATTTAAAAAAGTACAATAAAACGGTTAAGTTGATTTTTTTGGGAACTGTACGCGGGCTATTGAAATAGACAATTAGATTTTCTAAAAAATATCTAAAATAATTTAGCTATGGTGTTAAATCCACTTGTAGTACAGACTGCAAGTCATTAGATTATTTCTCAAAATGCAATAAAAGTAGCCTTTATGGGGTTGTAAACCTTGAACCAGTTTTTATTTTTATCCTCAAATAACTATTCAAATAAATCCTTTTTTAATAAAAAACATGCTGGCGACATATTTGTGTAATAGAGGGATTCAAATAGGGAGTTGCACTGACATATTTTAATATTATTAAACCAACCTACCTATCTAATACCAAATAACGTTTCAAACAATTTAAAATAGAAATCAAAAATGTGATAAATTTAAATATAAAACATAAATAAATATTAAATACCAAATATTAAATATTACATATTAAATATTAAATATTAAATATTAAATATTAAATATTAAATATTAAATATTAAATATTAAATATTAAATATTAAATATTAAATATTAAATATTAAATATTAAATATTAAATATTAAATATTAAATATTAAATATTAAATATTAAATATTAAATATTAAATATTAAATATTAAATATTAAATATTAAATATTAAATATTAAATATTAAATATTAAATATTAAATATTAAATATTAAATATTAAATATTAAATATTAAATATTAAATATTAAATATTAAATATTAAATATTAAATATTAAATATTAAATATTAAATATTAAATATTAAATATTAAATATTAAATATTAAATATTAAATATTAAATATTAAATATTAAATATTAAATATTAAATATTAAATATTAAATATTAAATATTAAATATTAAATATTAAATATTAAATATTAAATATTAAATATTAAATATTAAATATTAAATATTAAATATTAAATATTAAATATTAAATATTAAATATTAAATATTAAATATTAAATATTAAATATTAAATATTAAATATTAAATATTAAATATTAAATATTAAATATTAAATATTAAATATTAAATATTAAATATTAAATATTAAATATTAAATATTAAATATTAAATATTAAATATTAAATATTAAATATTAAATATTAAATATTAAATATTAAATATTAAATATTAAATATTAAATATTAAATATTAAATATTAAATATTAAATATTAAATATTAAATATTAAATATTAAATATTAAATATTAAATATTAAATATTAAATATTAAATATTAAATATTAAATATTAAATATTAAATATTAAATATTAAATATTAAATATTAAATATTAAATATTAAATATTAAATATTAAATATTAAATATTAAATATTAAATATTAAATATTAAATATTAAATATTAAATATTAAATATTAAATATTAAATATTAAATATTAAATATTAAATATTAAATATTAAATATTAAATATTAAATATTAAATATTAAATATTAAATATTAAATATTAAATATTAAATATTAAATATTAAATATTAAATATTAAATATTAAATATTAAATATTAAATATTAAATATTAAATATTTTTTTTTTTTTTTTTTTTTTTTTTTTTTTTTTTTTTTTTTTTTTTTTTTTCTGGGGAAGGTGAAAATGCCATTTACGCACAGAGTGTCGGACTCGCATTTCTGCCCTACCGACTAAAAACACCTTCCCCCCTCTACCGGACTACCCTGGGACCGTTTATCACATTACTTCGGGGTAGACCGTTTTTTTTTTCCTATGCTCCCCGAGCTGTCTCCTGTACTACGGAAATCTATCTAGATCTTCCTTTTTTGTTCTTAATATCTCCTCTATGAACCTTGAAACGAGCTCCCACCAGACCGAGCTTCGCAGCATAATCTCCACTGCTGTCTCCGGAGACCATGCCCCCACCTCCATTTCCAATCTTATTCTCCGCTCCTCCCATGCCAGGCACCAAAAGAATGTGTGCTCCACATCGTCGATACTACCTGGGCAGTACAGGCATTCTGCTGACGTCACCTTCCGCATTCTAAAGAGATATGATCGGAAGTATCCGTGGCCACTCAGGAACTGCGTCAGATAGTATCCAACCTCTCCGTGCGTCCTCTCGATCCAGGGGCTCACCTGCTCTATAAGCCTCGCTGTCCATCTTCCTCTAGCCTCTAGTTCCCAAGCCGATTGCCATAACTCAATAGTGCGGGACCTCTCCTGTAGACTCGCAGCTCTCTTATTTAATTCATCAGCCCGGCGATAAACTGCTTGCCTTTCCCTGGCTAGTAGTTCAATTGGGATCGTCCCAGCTATTACCAATACCGCAGGCTCAGATACCGTGCGGTATGCCGAGGCAACCCTTAAAGCACCGCGTCTTTGCACTTGTGCTAGGCGTTTTCTATACATTTCCTTGCTAAGGGAATCGGCCCATATTTCAGCACCGTAGAGCAGAACGGACTGAACCGCGGACATTAAAAGACGTCGTTTACTTGCTTTTGGACCGCCAACATTTGCCATGAGACGGCTTAGAGCCGTGACCCCTTTCGCAGCCTTGTCTGCTGTTTTCTTGATCTGCTCAAAGAAAGTCATTTTCGAGTCGATCATGACACCTAGATATTTTGCTGCTGGCTTCGTCTCGACCACTTCATTGCCAATCCACATTGGTAACGCGGTTTGTATCCTTTTTTTTGTGAGGACCACTATCTCGGTCTTCTCAAGCGCTAGAGATAACCCATGCGTCGACATCCAGCTCATCACGGCTCTCATGACTTGATTTAGCTTAAATTGGGCCTGCTTTGTATCCCGGGCAGCGATTAGTGCCGCGACATCATCCGCGTACCCAACCAGTAGAGTTTCATCTGGCATCTCGGTTCGAAGCAGACTGTCATACGAGGCATTCCAGAGGTCAGGTCCTAATACTGATCCCTGGGCCACTCCTGCTGTAACTGCTATCTTTCGCTTCCCCTCTTCAGTCTCATACGTCAAGGTTCGGTCCTTTAAATAATCGTCCAGTATCCTTATGAGGTACTCCGGTATTTTAAAAGACTGCTCCAACGCGCCCAGCATATCCCCCCAACTCGCAGAATTAAATGCGTTCCTCACATCGAGCGTCACTAACAAAACAATCCGCTTTGAAAAGTGATTATGCTGCTCTGCTCTCTTAACCGCTTCTACAACCTCCTGGATCGCATCCAAAGTGGATCGGCCCGCTCGAAACCCATACTGCTTGGGTGAGAGGTCCCCTGCTGCCTTGATCGCGGCGTTAAGCCTCGACCTGATAAGCTTCTCGAAAACTTTACCAACAGTATCAAGCATACATAAAGGTCGATAGGACGATGGAAGCCCGGGATCGCCATTGCCCTTGCGAATAAGCACAAGCTTCGCACATTTCCAGCGAGAACTAAAGACGCCCGCTGTCAAGCATGTATTAAACAAATTCAGCAATATACTGCGATCCTGTCGATACACCATTTTTAATACCTCGTTTGGTATTCCATCGGGCCCAGGAGTTTTCCGATTTTTTGCGGATAAAACAGCTTCCTCCAGTTCCTCCTCGGAAAAAAGGGGAACGTCTACTTGTTCGCGAAATTGCCTTGCAGCTCGTTCTGGGTGATTTGGGAAGAGGGCTGATATAATCGTTCCCATTGTGCGCGAATCCATGACACTTGTTGGCCTCTGGGCACCGAGCTTTTTCGTGACAATTTTGTAACCCAGGCCCCATGGGTCACGGTCTATGTCCTCTGTTAGAACTCTCCAGCAGCACGCTTTGCTGTGGTTGATTGCTCGTCGAAGTTCCTTCTTTGCCCCTTTATACTCGGAAGACATGCTATTTGCTTCTGCTCGGTTCTTTGCACGTTGCGCTTTGCGCCGCAGCATGAGACATTTTTTCCGTATCTCTGATATCTCAGTCGTCCACCAATAAACAGGCGGCTTACCGTGTCGCGGTTTTTTCCTTGGCATGGATACCTCGCACGCCGAGGTGATAAGGCACATGGTATGAGCGATCAGGGCCTCAGCTGCAGATCTTTCACATTCACCTATTGTCTCCATCAACGGCACGCCCTTGGCAAGCTCCCTTTCAAACGCCTCAACATTGAGCTGCCGCAAGTTCCACCTAAGAGGTTTTTCCTTTACTCGCAACTGCCGTTCATCGCCTATCTGGAAGTTGATGTATTGGTGATCGCTCCCATTGAAGTCTTCCAGTACTCTCCACTTATGGACGAGTGGCACAAGTCCCTCAGACGCAAGAGTGATGTCAGGGATTGTTCCCATACAGCCAGGGCGGCGAAATGTTGTGACCGTCCCAACGTTCATAACTAGCAGTCCTACTCTGGCGGCCATCTCTAATATAAGCCTGCCTCTCGTATCTGGGCGTGGCATCCCCCACTCAAGGGCTCTGGCATTAAAGTCTCCAGCTACCACCATATGTCCTGTTGTCTGTAGGATCTCATCTTCCAAGGCATCTAGCTTTGAGCGGAAATCCGCAATCGCTTCATTTGGGGTAAAGTAACAACTAAAGTAAGTTGTACCCTTACTCTTGATCCATACAAAACCTCTGCCCGCGCCATGCCTTTCGATATACACTCCTCCATTTAATACCCAAATAGCAGCCGTCCCCAGAAGGTCCGAGATCCAATAAGGCGACTGCTTATTTTGGTACTGCTCACTTAATAAAAGCAGGTCAGCTCCGTTCTCAATTGCCAGCTGCTAAATATTAAATATTAAATATTAAATATTAAATATTAAATATTAAATATTAAATATTAAATATTAAATATTAAATATTAAATATTAAATATTAAATATTAAATATTAAATATTAAATATTAAATATTAAATATTAAATATTAAATATTAAATATTAAATATTAAATATTAAATATTAAATATTAAATATTAAATATTAAATATTAAATATTAAATATTAAATATTAAATATTAAATATTAAATATTAAATATTAAATATTAAATATTAAATATTAAATATTAAATATTAAATATTAAATATTAAATATTAAATATTAAATATTAAATATTAAATATTAAATATTAAATATTAAATATTAAATATTAAATATTAAATATTAAATATTAAATATTAAATATTAAATATTAAATATTAAATATTAAATATTAAATATTAAATATTAAATATTAAATATTAAATATTAAATATTAAATATTAAATATTAAATATTAAATATTAAATATTAAATATTAAATATTAAATATTAAATATTAAATATTAAATATTAAATATTAAATATTAAATATTAAATATTAAATATTAAATATTAAATATTAAATATTAAATATTAAATATTAAATATTAAATATTAAATATTAAATATTAAATTTTTTTTTTTTTTTTTTATGAGGAAGGTGGAAATGCATTTACGCATGGTGTGTCGGTCTCTCATTTAGAACCACCGACTAAAACCACCTTCTCCCTCCTCCTTCGGACTAGAGCGTTCGATTAGAGAATTCTCGAGAAAAAATTCTCGAGAAATCCTGAGAAAAATTGATACTCGATTCTCGAGAAATCCAAAATTTTTTTCTCAAGAATAATTTTTTTTTGTTCCGTTGATTCCTTCAAACGAAAAAGTACACACTAACCATTCTATTATAATTCCTTAAAATTGATCTAGTACTTCAGTTTCAACGTTTTCTTTCATACTCGTCTCATGAAATAAATCGGCGAGCGAGACACAACATGACGGAGTTAAAAATTCGTGATCTCGACATCTAGTACAACGTTTCTTATTTTTTGTTTTCGCAAAAATAAAATTGTAGGCCTTTATGTTGATAATTATTCGTTCCTACGCATTGAAAACTCCGTAGCAACTAATAATTATCAACATAAAGGGCTAAAAACTTATTTTTGCAAAAACAAAAAATATGAAACGTTGTACTAGATGTCGAGATCACGAATTTTTAACTCCATCGTGTTGTGTTTCGCTCGTCGATTTATTTCATGAGACGGGCATCACTTCTAGTTTGCTTTTTTCTACATTTTAATTTTGCTTTTGTTGGCAAGCCTTTTTCGAATGTGTTTTATATTTTGTTTTCATTCTGATAGAAGACAAATTCTACTTTAACCTTATTTGCGTTTAAAAATTGGACAACGATTTTTATCGCGGAATCTAGGTAAATTAAATTTTTTAATGTTATTGTCAAAATTAAATACAAAATACAATTATTTTGTTATTAAACTTAAAACAGTGAGTCATCATGGAATCAGCTGTGTGGAAACATTTTAAAAAGTTACCATATCAGACATTTAAGCCATATTCATCAAATTAAAATTTCTGAAGCAAGTACGAGCAATGGTGTTGATATTAACCAATCTGATCAAATGACGTTACCCAGTAATAAAGGATTAAAAAGATAAATGTCTATGGATAGTTTTATTAAAAAAGGGGCATGCTCGTTACCGGAGATAATTGCAAAATTGGTTGCTTTGGATGGGTTTACCGTACATGCGCTTTCCAAAAGCAGTTTTATTAGACAATCTGTTGCCAAATGTGGTTATTCATTGCCAAGAAGCAAAGGTGAAATCATGAAACTTGTTCATGCATTTTACAATACGGCAAAAATCGAAACTTGTATTATTTTCCAGAATTATAAAAAACAAATATAAAATTCAGTTTGACATTAGACGAGTGGACTGGCAAACGCAACAGGCGGTATATAAATACATATAAATGTACATACTTTTGGTGATTATGGTGATGTTAATCTTGGACTTACTAGAATTTCTGGAAGTTGCCCATCTAGCAAATGTGTAGAAATTGTGCAAAAAACTCTCGATGATTTCAATTTAAATTTTTCTGATATTGTGGGTTGCACAACGGACGGTGCATCAGTGATGATAAAATTTGGAGAACTAATTCCGGTACATCATCAACTATGCTACAATCATGCAATTCATCTTGCTGTTTTAGATGTATTGTAGTCCAAATCCAAATCCAGTGATCAACCTGACATCGCAGAACTGAAAATGATTCGGATTTGGAAAGTGAATATGATGGAAGCACAGATAACAATCCCATGGACATTTTTATTAGAGGTTAAATCAACAATATTTTAAAGAATATTCGCACAGTAATTAGACTTTTTAGAAAATCTCCCGTGCGCAACCCAATTTTACAGAAACTTATTTTATCCGACCATGGAAAAGAATATGCCTTACTGCTAGACTGCAAAACGAGATGGAATACCATAGAACAAATGACTAAACGGTTTTTGTTAGTAAAAGATAGTATTTCCAAAGCTCTAGTTGATTTGAAAATGGACCCCGTAAATTATTTCGTTGCCTCAGATATTTTAGCACTTGACGATATGCTAAAAATACTCAAGCCGATTAAAATTGCGGTCGAAAGGCTTGGTAAAAAAGATGCCAATCTTCTTCAAAGCGAAGCCGTGTTTACGTTTCTTTTCGATGCTTTAACAGAAACTAGTCGATCAAGTAGCATTGGTAGAGAAATTATCGAAGCCATAAAAAATTGTATTGACCAGAGAAGAAACGAGAAGTTAGTGTCTCTAATTAAATTTCTTCACAATCCACAAAGTTTAAAATATGTGAGCTCATACGGCACTCAGAAAAAATGCTCGAAGCAGGAAATAATTAAGTTTGCGAAGGAGTTCATGATGAGGCTGTTCAATTCAGATACCATATCCGATTCATCTTCATCTGAAAACGATGAATATGTCCCTTCCTGAGAAATTGGACGCTACAATAAAATCGCATTTAACGGAAATGCCAATCAACGAAGTGCAAGTAAATCATCCCGTATGCCCGTAAGTACCCGTGGCCGCTGAGGAATTGGGTTAGGTAGTGCCCAACCTCCCCGTGCGTTCTTTCTATCCAGGGGCTTATGTGTTCAATAAGCCGCGCTGTCCACTTGCCTGTAATTCCTTGCTCCCATGCGCTCTGCTACAGCTCCAAGGTGCGGCTGCCACGACTCGCTGCCTTTCGTTCAACCTCCGGCTTTCGCCCGTATGTATATTTTCGCTCCTTTGCCAGAAGATGTATAGGGATTCACCCAGCTATTACGAGGATAGCTTCTTCGGAAGCTGTGCGATAGGCCGATGCCACTCGTAAAGCACCCCGTGTTTGCACTTAGGGTATCCTCTTCCGATATGTTTCCTTTTCCAGGAAGTCTGCCCATACTTCCGCTCCGTAGAGAAGGACAGATTGAACGGCTGACATTAAAAGCCGGTGTTTGCTAGCTTTCGGGCCACCAACATTAGCCGTTAGACGACTTAGAGCTGTAACCCCCCTCGCAGCCTTGTCTGCAGTCCGCCTGATCTGCTCGAAGAAGCTCATTTTACTGTCAATGTATATACCCAAGTAATTGACTACTGGCTTAACATTTATAACGTTGCTACCAACCCACATCGGGAGAAATGGCTGGATTCTCCTCTTCGTCTAAATAGCTATCTGCTAGGGTTAGACCGTGCTCTTCCATCCATCCATTTATGGTTCGCATTACCTGGTTCAACTTCAGTTGCGTCTGCTTTGTATCGCGCGCAGCAATAATCACCGCCACGTCGTCCGCATAACCCACCAAGCGAGTCTCGTCGGGTGTCTCTATTTTTAGCAGGCCGTCGTAAAAAGCATTCCAGAGGTCGGGTCTCAGTATTGATCCCTGGGCTGGTCCCGCTGTGACCGTCATGCTTCGCTGCCCTTCTTCCGTGTCATATGTGAGGATGCGGTTCCTCATATAGTCATCCAAAATCCGCGCTAAATAAGCTGGAATATGGAATTGGTGCTCCATGGCGTCGGTTATATCCCTCCATCTCACTGTATTAAAGGTGTTTTGCACGCCCAAGGTCACCAGCAAAACAATGCGCCACGAAAAGTGGCTGTAATCTTCCGCTCTCTTTATTGCTTCCGTAACCTCTCTGATTGCGCCGATCGTGGAACGCCCAGCTCTGAAACCATATTGTCTAGGTAAGAGATCTCCCGCTGCTTGGAGCGCCGATATGAGTCTCGCTCGGATTAGCTTCTCCAAAACTTGGCCAGCCGTATCCAGCATGTATAAGGGTCGAAAGGATGAGGGTAGCTCGGGGTCCCCATCTCCTTTTCTAATCTAGTTAGCACCAGCCGTGCCCTCTTCCATCTGAGGCTAAAAACTCCTTCCACCAGGCAAGCGTTGTACATCTCCAGCATTATTTTAGGATCCTGCTGGGTAACGATTTTCAGGGCTTTATTTGGAATTCCATCCGGCCTTCTTGTTTTTTAAAGACGAAATATCGTTCTGCAGCTCTATCTCTGTGAAAAGTGGCACTTCTATTTCTTGCCTTCCTGGTATTAGTTCTCTCTCTGGATGACCGGGGAAGAGAGTTCTAACAATGTTTTCAGTGGTGCGAACATCCATTACTCGTGTTGGTATCTGGACTCTTAGTTTTTGCGTAACTATTTTGTAGCCCAGTCCCCATGGGTATTCGTTAATGTCCTCTATAAGCTTCTTCCAGCGCCGATTTTTGCTCTCATTTATTTTCCTGCGCAGTAGCTTTTTGGCGAGCCTGAATTCTTCGAAAACACGGCTAGCTTCAGCACGATCTCTTATTCGCTGGGCCTCTCGTCGGAGTGCAAAATCTCCTGCGTACGTCCGAGATTTCCGCTGTCCACCAATACACGGACGGTTTGTGGTGCCTTGGTCTCTTCCTTGGCATGGATGCGTCACAGGCTGAGACGATAAGAACCATGGTGGACGATACCCGAGCCTCAGTCACAGCTCTTTCATCCGTTCCTATTATATTGCTCGCCATTTGCTGCTTGCCATTCTCTAGCTCTTCGTAACTTATCGTAAAAGTTTCATATTTTCTACAGATTTTGTAAATTCTTTGAATTCTACAAATAATGTAAAATGTAATAAAATCGATTAATCCTATAAAATTTAGTATTTCTTTAATTTTAATAAATTTTTAAACGTCTATATGTTGCAAATATTTTGTAAATTTTATAAATTCTATGAATTCAATAAAATCTAAAAATTCAGTAAGTTCTTTAAATTATTTATTATATCATAATAAATTCCTTTTTTTTTTAATTTTGTATGTTCTATAAATTCCTTAATTTTTTTATTCTCCAAATTCTATAAAGTTTACGTATTCAAAAATTTCATAATTTATATAAATTCTGTAAATTTCATCATTCATTATTAACTTCATTCATAATTAAAAAAATGGTATCATTCCTGTTGATTCTATAAATTGTTTTATTTTAATTTTTAACAAACATTATTTTAACATTTTACAAATTTAAATTTTACTACACATTTTGAAATAAGTGGTAAATTCTTAAAATTCTATAAATTTTTTTAATTACAAAAATTGTTTAGTTTATTTATAGAAAAACACACTGTATATTCTAAAAAATCTAATTAATTAAAAAAATATAGAATTTATCGAATTTACAGAATTTATATGATTTAGAAAATGTATAGCACTTACTCACTTTTTAGTCTTTATGGAATTTGTAGAATTTACAGAATATATAGAATGTACATAATTTAAAAAATTTACAGAATTTGTGTAGATATTAAAAATTCTACAAATTTATAAGTTCTATAATTTGTTTAATATAGGGTTTAGTGCTATAAATTCTACAAATTCTATGTAGTTAAAAATTCAGCAAGTTTCTCAAATTCTATAAATTCAATAAATTTTATAAATTCTATAAATTCTACAATTTTTACAAATTCTAATAGGGCTACAAACTCTATAAATTCTGTAAATTTTATGAATATTGTTAAAATTATAAGTCTATAAAATTTATAAATTCTATAAATTTTATAATTTCTTTGAATTCTGGATATTTTATAAAATCCTATAAACTTTATTAGTCCTGCAAATTCAATAACTTCTATAAATTTTATATATTCAATAAATTCCTTAAACTACTAATTCTATTAGTTCAAACAATTCTAATAATTCAGCAAATTCGATAAATTCTGTAAATTTTAAAAATCCAATAAATCCTAGAAATTTTATAAATTCAGTTAATTCTACAATCTCTATTATAAATTTAAATATGTTAATTAAGTTTATAAGTTTTATGAATTTATTAATTGCCAATAATTTTATAAATTTTATGAGTTTTTATATGTTCTTTATAGATTCTATGAGTCCAATAAATTGTTTCAATGCATATCAGTTCTATAAATTCTACAAACAAATATTTGATCT
>CAUVYM010000305.1:0-54420 GCA_963556165.1 Tipula helvola
GAACATGTTTTTCTGACGTTAGAGACACACTGGGTAATTCTTACCCGTACCTGTTTTTACGACGCTCACTGCTCGGCTTCTATAAGCGCACTGTATCTGGCCTAAGGGGTGATATCGATTATCAAAAACGTTTTTTTCCACGCAAAATAGCCAACTTTTAGATTTTACCTCTATTTTGCTGTTTTCAAAAAACTCCTATTTTCGATTTGCAAAAAAAATATAGTTTTTGCAATGGATGGAAAAACCCATAGTACCACCTTAAGATTCAACTCTTTAGCTTTTCATCGGTCACCTAGAGTTTCAAAATATTAATTTTTGATAGAAATATAAGCATTTAAAAAACAGACGATTTTTAAAAAAAGTTCCGTTAGTTTTTTGTAAATATTTTTGCACTTTTTTATTTTATCGCAACAAAATTATGTTTTTATATTCTTGAAAAAATTTTCTATTAATTGAAAAAAAAAATGATTGAATTTGATCAATTTGATCACGAGATATAAGCTTTCAAAGTATCGCTGGGTAAAAATCACCCAGTGTGTCTCTTACGTAACTTTTTGATAGTGTGTCCCTTAAGGGTTAAAAAGACATAAGCCATTATACATTAACATATTTTTTGATTTTTCATTATTATACACTTTTAACCTAAAATCATTTCTATTTCTTAACATATAATCATAAACATCACTAACAAACACTACTTTATCATACAAATATTTTGGCAAAATTTGATGCTTCATCTTAAAAATAAAGATCAATACATTCATTTTTATCCTCTGCTCAATGTTTAGCCACTTTAAAGATTGTAACATAAAATCAATCGAAGTGTATTTATTTTCCCTAAGAATGCATCGCATTCCCTTATTCTATAATTTTTGTAGTCTGCTCATCATTTCCCTATTACACATAAATAGGATTGAAGAACAGTATTCAAAATGGGGTTTAATAATAACGTTATATATATAAATTGTAGTACTCAACGAAATATTCTTACGTATACAATTCAAGAAATAAATTTTTTTTGCAATTTTTGTACACACATAGTCTAAATTACTTTTAAAATCCAACTTATTATCTATAATTATACCGAGATATTTTATCTCACTAACTTTTTCAATCGGTTGATTATTTATATGTACCATACTATCTAATTTACTATTAATAATCATGCATTTTGTTTTTGATATATTTAGCTTCATCTTATTCATTTTACACCAAACATCAATCATTGCCAGATCATTGTTGATTTTACTCGTACATTCTTCAATGGTTTCTCCAGTAACATATAAAAGAGCATCATCCGCAAAAAGGAAGATTGTAGACCACTCAACTGCTTTGTGAATGTCATTTATGTATAGTAGAAACAGCACTACACCCAATATTGTTCCCTGAGGTACTCCTATTGAGACAGTTATTGAATCAGATAGCGATTCATTTACTTTTGTTCTTTGTCTTCTCTCTGATAAGTATGACTTAAACCATTGAAGTTCGATGTTTCTTAATCCCATTTCACTTAATTTCGAAAGAAGAATTGTTCTATCAATTGTCTCAAACGCCCTTTTAAAATCCAAAGATACTGCAACTATAATTTTTTTGTTGTGCACAGCATCCTTCCAGTTTGATACCACCAGATTCACCAGAGTTTCACAGCTGTGATTTCGACGGAATCCAGACTGAAAGTCAAATATTATCTGATTTTCTTCCAAATATTGTCTAAACTGTAAATAAACCACTCTTTCTAGGATTTTGGCTTCAGACAAAATCATATTAATTGGCCGAAATTCCTCACATTTAATTGTATTAGAAATTTTTTCAATAGGAACTACCGTTGATTCCTTCCATATTGTAGGGAAAACACCAGATTTCAACGAATTGTTTATAATAGAACATAAATTTTCTCCAATTAAATCAAAACTGTCTATAATCATATTTCTACTCACTAAGTTAATATCTTTCTTATTGTTCATTAATTTTATAATATTTAGTAACTCCTCATAATTTATTTGTTTAAAAGTAAACAGATTGACTTGTCTTTCTGTTTGGTTCAAATATTGAACAAATGGAATACTTTCATTTATACAATTAACACTATTTACAAAGTATTTATTAAAACAATCAGCTATCTTTAATTCATCCCTTATCAAAATATTGTCAAATACAACATCTTTAATAATACTACTTGATTTCTTCAAAACAAATGTTTTTAAATTTTTCCACATTTCCTTTTGATCACTTGAATCTTCTATTTTGTGTTTAATATATTCACTTTTTGCATAATTTAGTTTGTTTTTATACATATTTCTACTAATTTTATAATTATTCCAATCAGTTTCTGAGTCCTTTGTACAAGCTATTTCATACAATCTAACTTTATTGTGTTTTAGAACTTTTAGATCTTCTGTATACCATGGACACACTTTTTTTGTAACAATTTTATGTCCTATGAATTTTTTAACCACGCCATGCAAATTAACACTAAAGTTCTCTGCTTTGAAATTGATTGAATTATAATAATTTGTCGTAATATCATTTTTACAAAGCGCACTACGAAATTTATTTATATCATAATCTAAAAACTTAACTAGTTTATTATTATTGCTACCAAAATTATTGTTTGATTTACCAGACTTATTTATTATTATTTCAATCGATTCATGATCACTAATTTTAAACTCACTTTTGACATCACAAGTTATATTATTAGTAGTGGGGTGGTTTGGCGTCTATTGGAAGGGGCTCCGTATCCTTCCAGTAGGCGCAAGTGTACGTACTGCCTCCTCGTGGCAACCACCGGTAACTGTAACCATTAGGCTGAATATAGACTTTTGTGACAGGCTAAAGTACGGCGCTAAAGGAGAAAACCTTGACAAAAAATCCCTAATCTAAGGTGGAACAGCATATGCCGATGGATGAATGGCTGATAGGTTAATTAGTCTATATATGCGGACTCTGGATACCAGGCACCCTCCAGTTTTATTTAGCCTTCCTGTAGTAAATCTGGGTGACCTACAGGCGACTTTTTATTCCCAGCAACTCGCAAGAGTCATATCAAAACGGTAGACGAGGCACGGGAAGGAATACACGGGAGTGGGTCTGCCCTCTCAAAGTCCTTGAGTCCCAATGCTACCGCTTTTCTAGCAGAAGTAAATGTTATTACATCTAGGAGGGAGAGCAATGAGCCCAGATAGTATGTAACGCGTGTAGAAGTATTTCCTACAGTAGACATCTAGGAGGGAGAGCAATGAGCCCAGATAGTATGTATCACGTGTAGAAGTACTTCCAACAGTAAACATCTAGGAGGGAGAGCAATGAGCCCAAATAGTATGTCCCAGCAACTCGCAATAGTAAAATCAAAACGGTAGACGAGGCACGGATAGGAATATACGGGAGTGGGTCTGCCCTCTCGAAGTCCTTGAGTCCCAATGCTACCGCTCTTCTAGCAGAAGTAAATGTTATTACATCTAGGAGGGAGAGCAATGAGCCCAGATAGTATGTATTACGTACCGGTCGGCAGTATTATCAGGTTCATTAAGAGCCTGAATATTGGCTGGACGGATAATTAAAACATCTAGGAGGGAGAGCAATGAGCCCAGATAGTATGTATCACGTACCGTTAGGCAGTATTATCAGGTTCATTTAGAGCCTGAATATTGACTGGACGGATAATTAAGTAGGGCTTATGCACAAAAGATCTTTTAGGTCGCAGTGCGGGGTGGCTTGAGCCCCCACATGGCCCTCAAGTAATAATAATAATAATATATTATTAGTATCATTAACCACCACATAATCAATTATTGATCTTGAACTCTTCGCAATTCTTGTATAATCTTTCACTATTTGCCTAAGTCCACAGTCTTGTATAATTTCTTTAATTATCCTTTTATTTGTTTCATTTATTTTCCAATTCACATTCATATCACCACAAATACAAATTTGACTATTTTTATCACAAATTTCACTCAAATAATTATTAAAATTTTGAAAAAATTCTGCATTTACATTTAATTGTCTAGGTGCTCTGTAGAATCAGAGCCTACTGTATAAATAAGAGCCTCCAGTATCGACTGTATTTTTTGCTAAGCTTAAAATAAGGTACAAACAATTTTTCCTTTACTATGAAACTATATGGGGAAACGGTTATTTTCATTTACAGTTTTAGTTTATTAGAAATGTGAGCTTTTGTTTTGTTTTTATATGAAAATGTTCATGAAACATGTAATATTATTTGATTGAAAAATCGAGTCTTGAAAATGTTTATTTCTAAGTGAAAATCGTCATGAAAAATAAGGTACTTTTATAATTTTAAATATTGTTGTTTTTGTAATATACTACGTCATCAACATAACTCGTTTATAAAAAATACAATAATCATCTCTTTCATTGCCTCCATTCAAATTTGAATTCGAATATGTTTCTATAGTTATTTTGAATTTGCAAAGCATGCTAGATTGTTTTGATTTTTTGTTTTCTTCGCACTCATTTTATTGATTTATTTTTTTCTGTTTGCTCTTTCTGATTTATTTTAGTTTAATTGTTGAGCGGAAGCGTGTTGTCTTTTTTCTTACCATTAGTTTTAGATGTGGAGATATGATGTCGTCATTAAACTGAATTTTCTCTTTTTAATACACATTGTTGTTGTTGTAGAATGTTTTTTAATTTAATTTCCCTTATTTTCTTTTGATTATTGCTGGAAAATATGGAAATTTGAGAATCTGTGTTTTAAATGAGTAAGACATTGAGTTGTTTGTTAGCGATTTCTTAAAAAATTATTTAACTGGGTTTAACTTTTAATTCATATTTTATCGTCAATCAAAATCGTGGTTTTTCATACAAACACTATGAAAATAAATGAATTTTTAGTGTTTCTATATCCCTTATTTTAAGTTCATTTTTCACATGCCGGCTCTATTCACTTCAAGATGGTTCTGATTTTTCACATGCCGGCTCTATTCACTTCAAGATGGTTCTGGTAGAATACTACCAACAATAACACAGTGTTAAAGCATACTAGTTTAACAGATAGCCACCAAAAGTCTAAGTTTAAAGTATATTTTTGGATCACCTCAACATTCCAATAGTTTTTTATGTATATACAAACGCCACCGGTATGTCGTGACAAGGAGTCAGCTCTAAATAATTTATAATTTTCTATTTCCACTAGGTTATCACTATCAAAATCTGATAGATGGGTTTCACTTAAACATATGAATTCAAAGTTCTGAGTCAATATTAGTGATTCAACTTCACTGAAATTATTATTTAAACCTTGTATATTTAAATATAACCCTGAGTATTTCTTTAGCTGCTAATAAATTGTTCTATTTTTTAATTGTTTCAACTTTCTCAAGTAAACGGGACAATTGACACTTCTTGTTTCGTGATGAATGTCTATGTCATTTAAACCTAATTTGTGTTTTGCTCTATTACAATTTAAGCACACTACATCAGTTGTTTCACACTGACTAGACAAATGATTATTTCCACCACACTTATAACAACACGCACCAATGTTACAGTCTTTGGCCCTGTGGTTATACCCCAAACATTTTAGACATCTTAACACTCTGTTTGATTCATATACCACACACCTATCCCACTCTATATTTAGTTTACCAATCCTCATTATTAGGGCTGTGAATTTTAGGTGCTAAAAAAAGCATTTTAGGTACCTAAAATATGCTCTATAAAATTAAAAAAAGGAGGTAAAAAGGTTCCAAAATTAAAATTATTTGAGTAATAAAGCTGCTTTTAATTAATTTATTAACTTAAATGTGTTGCTTATTTCATCACAGTAAAATTCATAAATAAAAAGTATTGGCTATTTGCTTTGGTGGAAGCTCCAAACCCAGTTCAAATTCTCTAAAAATTTGGACTCTCGAGGCGCTTTTAAAAATAAATTTTTGGCGTAATCAATCATCTCTCTACATCAGGATGTATTGATCTTATAGTTTCGGCCACTCGATGTAATCCCGTGCATCTAATAAAAACATTAAAATTTTGTCTAGGTTAAAATTTTCGCCTACAATTTTAACGGAATCGTCGAAAAGTCTAGCTACTGTGAAACTATTGGCTTTGTCAATATAGCAGTATTCAATAAAAACTTTTTGCGGCTTTCATCTTCATCCCTATTTAAAACACCTTTCAGGTTTCGTTTATAGTCACCCGTATATTTTCGTATTTTATCGCACTTTTTACTTGTAAAATAGTTTCATCATTTATAGGCTTTTTGTTTAACCACTGATTAGTATATAAGATTAGTCTTTTCAGTGCAAAAAAATGTCATTCTAAATTTCAAAACGTATTATTTTGTGATGGCACCGACAAAGCGAGATATATATATATATATGCTTCTTTTTTTCGCATTTTTCAAAAAAATACAAAACAAAAAATAACAAAATAGTAGTAAAAAAAAAAATTCATGAATGAAACACAAAAAAGGTCATTAGTTTGGTAATTTTGTTTGTATATTTTTGTATATATTCGAGTATGTATGATGCACGTGCAGACGATCAGTGATCATAATATATATACCTATTGTATTAAATACATACATACACATACATATTTTATATTTGAAATCTTCTTTAAACTAAACCAAATTTTGGAATAATGTACATTTTTTTGTGAAAAAGAGTTTGTTGATGATTGTTTTTTTTAACCTTCATCCGTCCCTCGCTTCATTTTGACTTAAATCGAATTTTATTTTTGAAATATCTTATTAAATTACTGCGTTATCTTTCGTTTTAATAAATAAAATTAAAAATAAAAGTGAATTTTATATTTGCTTAGCGTAAATTTACTGATGAATTTATTTTGGTAATTTTTGCACAAAGGAATTTTAGTGTTACTTTTTTAAGAGACGGATGAAGGTTAAGGTCATTCACCCTTTTGATTTGGATGTTACATATTTTTCTTGCTTTTGAAATGCTTTCTGATGTGTTTTCCTAGGTGCAAGAAACAAATACAATAATAAAAGGATAATAAGTTTGATTAAAATTTGAATTGATAACAATTTGACTACCTAGGCATATCATTTTTAAGTAACATAATTATGTGCCTTAAAGCATTCTTTATTTGTTTCTTTGTTATTTGAAGAAATGAAAAGTTAGAATAATTATTTGCAGTTTTCTGTTATGAATGTGTTTTTTCCGACTTGAGCAGAACGGATCATTTATATTGAATATGATCAGATCACTCACACAAAAATCATTTATGAAAATAAACATTTTGAATAAAATGAACTATTCTATTAGAGACTACTCACACCAAACGCGAACTGCGAGTTGCGAATAAATTCCAAACACGAATTCGCAAATTTCATTTACACTAAACGCGAGCGAATTTATATGTCAAAATCAATACCATACATGATCAAATATTTTTAATAATACGGTAATTATTTCCAAAACCTGTTTTTTTATATTGTTCGTTTTGACAAAGCTTAAAATACATAATTCGATATAAATAATATTAATTTAATCTTTAAAAGTCATTTTGATCGTATTTGAAATGATTTATTAAAAGATACTCGTACGAATGTCAATACTCGTACGAATAAAAATTATGCAAATCTATTTATAAAATTGAATCAACTTTTACATTGTACATTATTATAATAATACATTGTACATAATAATTTTTATAAAAATGTTAAGTAGGAAATTACCAATTCTGTGGCAATAACCCTAAGCAAGGTATGTGGTTTTTTAAATTTATTAAAATTCAGAACAACTGCATGAAAGGAGCATTTTTATATAGACGAAACAATTTTCACGATATAACTAACAGTTGAAAATGTTTATTATATGTATAATCGTATAAGGCCCATAATATTCGTGCAGTGCGAAGGTAACACAAATTTGTGACTCAGTGAGATTAAAATTATATTCGGGGATGTCCATGGCTTCTTTCGAGAAGATTCTGGAATAACCGTTATTTAAATAATAATAGTAGGTCATATACAGCTATAAATGCTAGTCGACCTAATGCGGATGTTACATTATCACATTTTAATAATTATATTTTTCTACAGAGAAAATACTGTTATATTTAGCTTCTTGAACCTAAATATAACAGTATTTTCTTCGTAAAAAAATATAATTATATTTATATAGTTATATAAATGAGGAGTGTCTGATCAAAAGTAGCTATTTACATTTTTCAACATGTTTAATTATTTTTTTTCTATACATAATTTTTTTTCGATATCAGAATGAACCAAAAGTGGCTATTTCTCTATCAAAAATGTCCCTAAAATCAGAAACAGTCAAAACAAGCTATATAAAAAAGTAATCTTTAAATGTGCGTTTAAAACAGCCAGATGCCAGATCATTACAAAATATTTTTCGAATATCGTAAATAACCACTTTTGATCAGACACTCCTCAAATGTGATAATGTAATACCGGCCTAAGCAAAAAAAAAATAAACAAACAAAGATAATTTCTTTTTTTTTCAATTTCTATTACAGATAGGATTTGGTTGTTGTGTAAAGGTTATTAATTTCGTGCCCATCACTTTGTCTAAACTTTGAATGTTTTTGTGAAAATGGCATATTTAGTGGCTTGAGACAAAAACGCGTTGATTAAAATTAAATTATATTCGCGCTAACATCGTGTTAATGGAGAGACATAAGTGTAATAAAATTGCATAAAAATATATAAAAAAAAATTTATTATCAACTTTTTAATATTTTAAGCTTTCTTGATGCTTGTTTTGAAGCGAAATGAGTTTTAATTTTGGAAAATTCATTATTTACTGTGGACCATTTGCAGTTCTTTCTCATAAAAACAAGAATAAAAAAATGAACTAATTTCATTCAAACATTCATTTGTTAAAAATTTAATCACATTTGGAGAACAACAATTTGTATGGTAATATTTTTCAAAGACCTCTACCAAAGATCGAGCTATGTTGGTAAATTCATCAGAAGGAGCACTCAATGAACCAAAGCTAGTTTCATTCTTCTTAAAAAAATTTCCGTCAAAAAAGTTTCCGAAATTTTTATTTCGTCGTCATTCATCGCCAACTTCTCCTGGCAGCTTTGGCAATTAATTTTCTTTAAAATACAGTAGCCTGTATAGTATACTAACGCATTTTGCTTTAAAACATGGATATCTGTCTCCTCAATGTCATCAGGTGGTAAATTATTGGTACTGGCATACTCTTGAGACTTTAGAGTTTTAGACTCATTTCAAATTCAGTTTTAAAGCTATTCCAGTCCAAATCAATAGCTTGCGATTCGTCTGACAAGCAATTTTTAAATGGAGAATTTAAAGCAATTTTCTCACTATATGTTGTTGGCAAAATGCATACCAATTTCATGACTAGATGGCATGTAATTAAATCCACCTTTCCCACGAAGAATTGAAAAAAAAATTTCCAAACAATCTTGGTTGGTTCGCCCTGTTAATATGTATTCAACGTCGAACTTTTCCTTCAAAATATCAGCTAGTAAAATGTTAGCTTTTATGCTGATTTTAAGACCTCTGAGAAACTTAAAATAATTTTCGTTCTTTGAAAGAATGGTTACTTTATCTAAGAATGCTAAGCTGTCTTCAAGAAATGTGTAGACATTATTACCAATCTTGAGTGGTCGTTCATAAGGAGCTGAAGATTTGAAATGTCGGCAATTTAAACAATCGAACAGATCATTAAATCTTTGCACCATTTGAGCGGTTGGTATAGCGTTGTTCAGAAATTCACCAAACGTTTCCGGTTTAACTTTCAATGTTGTCCTAATTGCACTGGCTACTGTACTGCTCAATATTTGACCTGCCAAACTGACATTCATTTTCTGAAATGTATTTGGTTCGAAATGGTGGATGGTAAGTTTTGGCATCAGTTTAACATTTTGTTTTGTGTCAAATTCGAATATTTTTCGAATAACATTAACATCGGCCACTCCAAAATCCAAATGTTGAAATTTATTTTTTAAAATGGCGTTTCTAACCGATTTAATTAGATGCGGAGGATCGAACTGCGCCAGAATTTGTGTATCGTTAACAAAAAAATATGGTGCTTCTGGAGTCACTCCAAGTGTTTTGTAGGTAGCGATGTTAATAGCTGCTTGATCGCAGGTTACCAAAACAACATGTAATTTCAACATATCGTTGCAAATCTTTATATTTTCTTTTATTAAATTTGATAAATAAAAAGGATCAGCAGATTTGTTAATTAAAATATAGCTGAGAACATATTTCCAGTCATCCACCAGTCCGCGCAGCATAAAAAACAAAACTGATGTTGCCAATTCGTTTTTTCTTTCACGGCCATCGTCACAAAACCCTTCAACACGGGCTAAAAATATATTTATGGTTAGGTCTTTATTTATGCACATTTCGTCGAAAGATAATACACAAATTTTTGATTTTGTTGCCATATTTTGGAATACTTTCTCTAGTTGAGTTAACAAAACTTCATTTGTTCCTGGTTTAATAAATTTAATGGGAGACCATTTATATATAGATGAGGTAGATGGTAATTTTAAATTCAATTGGTCCCTCAAATACTTGTACGTTGAAGCCGATTTATAAAATAATGACTGAGCAAATATTTTGTCGCTCTCATTATAGTAAAAATCTTCTTTTACAAGACGTTTACAAACACTTTTCGTGGTTTCATTTACTTTTCAATTATCAATGTGATCATCAATTTTTTTAAATTTATTATGTTTAAGTTTCATTCTACTTAAGCAAAGCTTGAGAATCTTGTAGGAGGCTTTCAAT
Organism: Tipula helvola; assembly: GCA_963556165.1. Lineage (NCBI taxonomy): Eukaryota > Metazoa > Arthropoda > Insecta > Diptera > Tipulidae > Tipula > Tipula helvola. The sequence continues at coordinate 10,724 of CAUVYM010000305.1, forward strand.
AAATTATAGTCTCGTTGACTTTTTTTCAATTTCTTCTTATATAATTGAATTGCTCTTCCACTTTTAGCACATTTCAGGCAAATATATGAATTTTCTTTCGGCGTCTCACAGTGGAGACAGTTGATTTTATCAATAAATTTCAAAAATTGTATTTCTTCGTCAGTTTGGTCAGCTTGGGTACCGATTGTTTCCAAAACTAGCGATTGTGATTGAACCAATGATGGAATGTCCTGTTCCAGATCGAAGTTATTCAAATTATTAGATGAGAAATGTTCTTCATCAATATTAGACCTTTGAACTATATGTAGAATTGGCACAGCATTTTTCGTTAAACGATTTGTACATGTAACATTTTCCTTCAAAAAGTGCCTTTGGCACACGAAATTTTTCTTATTAATAACTAAATTGTATTACTCGCCCTGACGAGTAGTGGGGAAAATGGATGTGTATGTGTATGATAATAATAATACCTTGACCGATAGAATAGAACGTTTCTATAATGATGGAGAGAAGAGGGAAAACGAACTAGTTACTTCAGGTAACTGTAAATAATTTGTAGATGAGTACTTAATTCCTCTCCCTCATTACGTGGTAAATGGGGTGAAAGAGCGGGATCTTTTTTTGATGATTCGAATGCGTTTGAATCAAATTCACAAATAATCCTCCGGATCTTTCAAAAATATTTTTAAAAAACTTGAGTGTATTATTCATTTTCTTAAAAAAATTTAGAACGAAAACGGCAGTTGGATACTAGGAAACAACACGTCACCTGTATTGTTCCAAATTGCAAAATTACGCCAAGGAAATCGGATTTAAAATTTTTTTTATTACCAATTCATTTATTTTTTTATGCCAATTTCTAAGGTAATATTGAAGAAAGTAAGATATCTTCTTGTCTTTATATTACCTAAAAATTGGAATGAAAACGTACTAACAGAAAATTAGATTGAAAATGAGCAAGAGCCGATTACGGCATAAGTCGATTTACGCCCTTTTAATTCTTGCGTAGATGGTATCCCATTAAACTTATTCACCAGGAACAAATGAAGTTTATTATGATAAATGATTGTCATGTTCTCCTCAAGTCGGAAAAAACACATTCATAATAGAAAACTGCAAATAATTATTCTAACTTTTCATTTCTTCAATTAGCAAAGAAACAAAGAATGTTTTGCGGGACGTCCTTAAAAATGATATGCCTATGTAGTCAAATTGTTAGCAATTCAAATTTTAATCAAACTTATTATCCATTTTATTATTGTATTTCTTTCTTGCACCTAGGAAAACGCATCAGAAAGCATTTCAAAAGCAAGGTAAATAACATCCAAATCAAAAGGGTGAATGACCTTAAAAAAAAAAAAATTCATCAACAAACTCATTTTCAGTAAAAAATAGATATACATATGTACATAGCTATATTATTCCAAAATTTGGTTTAGTTTTAAAGAAGATTTCAAAATATAAAATATGTATGTGTATAATATATATATATATATATATATATATATATATATATATATATATATATATATATATATATATATATATATATATATATATATATATATATATATATATATATATATATATATATATATAATACAATAGGTATATAGATTATGATCACTCACAGTTTATGCAAGGTAATATATTGCGCATGTCAGAAAATTACAACAGATCGAAAATGAAACATCGGAGTATATTATTGCACGTGCATCATACATACATACTCGAAAATATACAAAAATATACAAAACAAACAAAATTACCAAACTGGATTATTCCAAATATTATTCCAAAATTTGGTTTAGTTTAAAGAAGATTTCAAATATAAAATATGTATGTGTATGAATGTATTTAATACAATAGGTATATATATATTATGATCACTGATCGTCTGCACGTGCATCATACATACTCGAAAATATACAAACAAAATTACCAAACTAATGACCTTTTTTGTGTTTCATTCATGAATTTTTTTTTTACTACTATTTTGTTATTTTTTGTTTTGTATTTTTTTGAAGAATGCGAAAAAAAGAAGCATATATATATATCTCTCGCTTTGTCGGTGCCATCACAAAATAATACGTTTTGAAATTTAGAATGACATTTTTTTGCACTGAAAAGACTAATCTTATATAGCTAATCAGTGGTTTAACCAAAAAAGCCGGGTGCGTAACGTTTCCATTCCTCACCTCAGATATAAACGTCTGATTTGTAGTTCTGTGGTTTTCTGTGGCACTTTTTTGTGTTTTTGGGATCTTATATGTTGATCTTTTTGTGATTTTTTGACTGCAACGATTGTCACATTACAAATTTGACACACTTGTCCATCGATGAAACCGACTGAAAAAAAACTATTTATGCCAAATTTTTCCTCATGGATGCCAACAAAAGAAAAAAAAATACATTTAAAGTAGTTTTGGAACTAATGTAAAAACTTCACTTTTAGAAATAAAAATACTGAACAAATGTGTTTTCGTATTCATATTTTTTAACTGAGGAAATTTTTTATGTCGCGTTCACATTTATCCCTTGTCTTAAAATTTATTTCCAAAGACCAAAAATATACGATACTACAATTTTAACAACACTACCAATTTGATGTAAAATCCGGACATTTCATGATTATTTTGGAAATGATTTTGAATACTATTCAATTTAGGCGACAAAAGGTTCAAAAATGTTTATTTAGGTCAAAATGGTTTCAAACCACGGAAAAGGTGAGAAAAGGTGCTAACAAACCGATGCCATATGAAAGGAAATTTTATGAATCAAGTTTCCATGTAACCAAAACACGTAAACCTGGCTCCAGCACGAAAAGGTTTTTACCTAAAAATCACAGCCCTACTCATTATATTCTTATATGCTTCACCATCTACTTCTATTATTGCATTATACGAGCCTTTTTTTTTAAACGCTTCGTACACTTTATGGCATTTTATTTCATTAAAAATTAAATTATTCTGAGCTTTTATTGCATTCACCACATTTTCTGCACTTATACTGTCACTTATACCCACTATCAACAGGTTAGGATTTTTTAACTTAGGAGAGTTAATTTCATAGTCATTTCCAATCTGCTCCTTTAATTTGCTTTGAATTTTTTCCACAGAATCTTTATTTCCACAATTAATAATTACACCATCATTGTTTTTTAACTCCTGGATATTATTTATCTCCACTGACATTGTGCATGGATTTATGGCATTTTTCACCTCATTTTTTGTTATTGCACTACCCTGTTGTTTTTTTGATTTCACAAATATTGGCAATTTTACCGAATCCGCATATGAAAGAGCTGCGCTTTCAAAATTTTTTGTTTTTTCACATAATGGTATCGCCTTACACACATTTTGTATATCCGAATGTACTTTCTTATTTGATTCACAAATTGTATTTTGCAACTCAAGCACTGATTTCATTACATTATCAATTTTTATTTCCACATTTTTAATATTGGAGTTATTGACTTCAATATGTTGTACCAAACTGCCAAACTCTCTTTTAAAAAATTCAAACTTAACTTTACAATCCATACACAGAAAATTCAGATTGCCATTCTCTCTAATACGTCCGACATCATAATCAGTCAAATTTGCACACTTTTTATGGTATCCCTTATTACAGAAACCACTACAAGCAACTTCCAATTGTTCCGATCTATTAGATTTCAGGCACTTTGCGCACTCCATGATCACTTACATATAAATAAAACTAAAATTTTCCAATTCATAAGTTAAATTTACGTTTAACTTTAATTAATGACAAATTTACGACTTGTATAAAAACACGTCTGCACAATACAACGAATAGACACAATTTACCAATGGGGAACAATGTATGGGGAACAATCCAAAAATAAATTGATTTTGTAACTTTTTGAAAAGTGCATTGTTGATGTTTCAGACATTCTTCAATTCTATTGATTTTGAGTAGACCCTCTCCTTTCGGCATTGGAGTAAAAAATGTTGTTTATTGATCTGCTTGGCTAATTTATAATTTTCATAAAACAATTTTTTTACATTTTTGACAGGCAGGTTTCCAAATTCCGATTTTATCTAATTGAAAAACTTTGATTGATTTGTGTATTCTCCATTTTTCATCCAGGATATTTTTAATATTTAAATATTATTGAGCCACAATTTTATATAACTAAAATTATTTAATGGTTTAGGGCTCTATACTGTTTTTATTTTTCTAAAAAATGAACTTGAGCCCTTCGAGTTCATTTTCAAAAGCGTTTTAAAAATATTTTCCAATACAATTTTCGTTTTTCCGTAGGAACCAATATTCCTGTGTCTAGACTAAAAAAATATTTTTCCAGACCTTGACAAAAAAACTTTAAGAAAAAAGCTTTTACAAAATATGAATAAAATTTGAAACATTTCAAGCAACCTATACACCGCAATTGCAATATGAGTTGGTTACAATATCCTTAGGAATTAACCTGGAAAGTGCGATTTTTATTATCATTCATAGGTTATCCATAAGTTTAACACACAAATTAATCTTTTAAGAAACAATTTGGTTTCTTTATTTATTATTTTGACAGCAACATCGCATCTCGTATTTTCAAGTAATAAACAATTTAATTTTTTAAGAAAAATATATACACTGAATAAAAATTTGCTCATTATTTTTACTGACTGGATTTTATGCTATGCTTTTCAGTTTTGCAAGTAGTGATTATAAACAACTGGCATTTCCCTTCTAATTTCAAGATCCCACCCTTGCTTTAGTTTCATATAAAATTATTAATTTGCTAGTCCAATTTCTACTATCTTTTATTGGAATCTCTTGAAAGCATAAGTTGGCCACATTCAGGGTCATATTTCTAGACAATTTTATTAGGCTGTTCCAAAATAAATGTTCGAATTCGATCGTTAAGTTTAAAGAGTCATAAGTCAGCTTATGGGTCTGGAGGCGATGAAATTTTGAAAGGCATCGTCTGTGGAGATCTAATCATGGAAGTGTTTTTCCATGGAGAAGTAATCCAGGTAATTGAAGAAATGGTAATCCGTAGGTAATATGTCTGGGGAGTATGGTGGATGAGGCAGAGTTTCGTAGCCCAGCTCATTGAGCTTGCGTACGGTAAGGTGTAAGACTTGCGTCTGACGCCAAGAATTTAAAAAAAGGTATCAATTTTCAAAAATATCAATTTACAATACTAGATGTAGCCCCCTCCACACTGGATTCAAGTAAACAATCTCAGATAGTATGCAAGTACGAGTTATGTATCATTGTTAATTTGAAGCGAGGGAGTGTCTTTTTGTAATTGTGCGATTTATTGCAAACATGTATGGCAAAATAGTGTTCTGAATTTTATTCAAATGCAATTCCATTTTTAGCTTATAGTGATCAATCAAACCAAGAAATGAATATAATGGTCTGTTTTCTCAATCACATTTTTAGCATCTTAATTTATTTAACGCCGCTACTTCACCGTATACATAATTATATTTATTTTCAACCACTATATATAAGAGTACTTACCCTTGTCACTGTTCAGTAAACGATTATTCTTAGTTATATAAGTAAATCGCATGTGTAGATCAGCTTGCTTCCTTATTTGAATATAGATCATGCAAACTATTACATTTATAATTATTAAAATGTCGTAAGCAAAAATCTGTCTTGAGGTACCCTTACAATTACGAATTTAAAATTACTGTTTCTGTTCATCTGTTTACGGTTTGTTAAATAACTATAAACAAATAAATAATGCTACTATTTTCCAATTCAATGTTCTGAAGTTTCCAAGGTAGAATACAGGTTTTACACATCAAATTGGCCACCATCGATTTACTCTCACCAATATTTATATGTTTTGTCTTCAGAAATGTTTGGCCATTTTCCAGAACATCATCAAAAAGCCATTTTCATCGCAATTAGTTAAGAAACGGCTAAGTTCCATTCTGATCCACATTTCAGAACTTCATCTAAAAATCATCTTAGAATCTCATTTCTATAGAAAACGTGAATTGTAATTGTAAAAGTTGAATTTGAATTGCAAATAAAATGCAATTATGCAATTATGATCACCAAATCAAAAGCCTTCGTCTAACCTAGAAATAGCCAAGCCAACATACTTAAATTCCTTACAAAACCCAAATTGTCTAATACCAATTAAACGATTCCCTGTTCAAAATGTTCAAGTCTTAAATTTTTCCAACGTTGTAAAATTTTTGTAATTGCAATAGGCCGATAATTATTATAATATGACCTATCTGCCCAGCTTTGTGCACATTAATAATTTTGAATACCTTTAATTGTTTAGAAAATTCGGTCAAAACTCATCCACCAATTTAAATAAAACACCCGACAATTTTGGTCCAAGACGTTTAACAATTTTAGTAGATATTTGGTCACAACCTGATGCGGAATGGTATATTTAACTTTTTATAACTGTTTCAACTTCTTCTGGGCTGGTAACATCAAATAAGATCGTTCTGATTTAGTATTGATAAGTTCTTGGGTTAGTGACAAAATTCCGAATTACAAAATCCCGAAAAAACAAAAAATCACAAGTTTTTTAAATATAACAAATGTTTGAAATATTATTTTAATTTGTTTTATACCTTAGAAGAGCCGCCCCAAACCCTCGCTTTGACGATTTTTATAAAATCTATCTAACGCAGCATTTTTGAAAAATTTTGTTTTTTAATTATTATTCACATACTAAAATAAAGAACTCCCCAAAGCCGCTTAGCATTGGTCCGTTCCGTGCAAGGGTGACATGAAATTATGTAGATTCCTTTTGTTTTTATATTGTAATTGACAGAAATGTAATCTTCCTTCTTTGCAGGTTACTTTGCAGGATAACTCCCTAAAACAGACGAGAATTTATCCAAAAACTATTCAAATTTACCAAACAGCAAAAAGTGCTACTTAAAAATAAAAACAAATACAATCCAATTTCTAATTAAAGCCAAATTTTAGTTTTAAAGCTGTAAAATCCAATGATGTATTTACACAGCATGCACTTTAGTTTCATCATCTTAACGTAAACACATTCGATCCTTCGAAAGCGACAGATATTTGTATTGAAGTTTGTTCTTTCCTGCTCTAACGTAAGTAAATTCTATTCGATGTATTGTATCTAACATCATTAGTAAACTAATTTTTTTATCCTTCATATAGACACGACTTCTTGCGAAGCATAAATCAGTTGATACCACAGTAGTTTCCTGCGGTTGACGGATTGCTCTTAGCTGATGAATCATTTTTTAGTTTAGATTTCTAATAAATTTATACCAAGTAAACCAACTGTTTCAATTTTAGCATTTATCTTCTCACAAATTATTTTAGGTTGAAATGATTGGTTTAAAAGCCCTGTGATCAGAAAATTATTGCCCAACTTCTCCTACCTTATTTCTTCTGTGCAGCTGTCATTTCAGATCTGTGCTAATGTTTGCTGTATCTGATAACATTCCCCTATTTTATCAACTGTTAAACTTAATTTTGCATTCTTGTTCAGCTCTATTAATTTGAATTGAGAGGAATACTTGAGAATCTCGTACTTTATATACAAGGATTCATAGATTTTTCATTTTATCATTATTCCTTTCATTTTGTGGACCAATTAGCATCAATTGATCCAGCTTTTGGTTAAGCAAATCCGCCAATCACAGTCACAACTACCTTGTACTTCACTAATTAATTTACTACATGTTTCACACTTGAGGTCAGTTTTGGAAATTCACTTGTGCGATTTTCACAAAATGATAATTCATTTTATCTTTTTCGCTCTAACTCTAATTTAAATATTTAATTATAAAATATAACAATATTTATACTTTTTTAATTTAAATTAATTATTTCAATTTTAGCCCTAGCAGGTGATCTCCAATTTGATGAAGGTTAAAATTCTATAATTGTTTTATAGAAAGGTCGCACCTGGCTTCATACATTGGTCTCAGTGGCAAATTAGAGTAGTTACATTAGAGTGGTCACACATATGTACTTCCTCAAAAGTGTCATTGTTGGCAACACAACAGACAATATAAGGAGGCGAATGGCTTAGATAGAACCTATATTAAGTGCAGTAAGATTTTGTCAGTATGGGGTCCGGTCGACATGTTAAGTTTGTGAGTATCCCAAAACCAAAAGTGATGTAGAATTTATTATTGGAATCCCATATCTCCGGCATCACCGTACAATCATTTGCCAGATTATCGTGATAAAGTTGCCACTGTTTCTATATTGGCTACCATTTTAAGCCTATGCATGTAAAAAAAATTCAAAATTTTAATCATTTGTGGTTCTAATTCGGAATAAATAGGTGACTATTCAATTCGTTAAATCCGGTTAGGCCGTTTTTAAATCGGCGCTGGAAGTGCCTGAGTTTACTTTTTTCAACAGGTATGTATTTCTTCATGTTGGAGGTTTGCTGTCACTTTATCGTATTTTTTCGTTCAGTTCTGCAATCAATTTTTTTTTTCAGTGTATCTCACTTTTATTAATTTTGAGACATTACTAGAAGTTGCTTCCATTTATCACTTTTTAACCATTTCAATTCGAGAAAAAAAATTTTTTTTTGTTTAAACTAAATATTATCAAACAAATGTGTTACATGATTGGAATTGAAAGCGTGGAACGCCGGTACCGGAGTATATTTTGATTGACAATATTTTATTTTAATTTTTTTAAATTTAATGTATATCCTGGAAGAATCTTCTGTTTAAGTTAAATGTTATTGTACATTTTCAATAAGCAAATCGAAAATGACCACAAGCTGCATAATCAAAATGCATAAAAGATTTTAATAACATTACCTACATATATGTACATACATATATACTGATTTAGTAATACGACGCCCAAAAGCCAAAATATCATTTTCAAAGGTCTTTGGAAAGTTCAAATGTAATGTATGCCTAAAATATTTTAAATCTATTTACATAAAGGTCAAAGGTACTTCATACACACATTCGTACAATGCCCACCAACAAATTCCACAATATAAATCCCATTTCAATGCTCGATATTGTTTTCAATTATAAAAACCGCCCACAGTTTTCCGTTCACCCAAAATCAATTAACAAAAAATAATAAAAAAATGTAAAATAAACTCGTAGCATAATCCTATAGGATTTCGATTATTCAACCCAATGGTTATTTTAATGCGTTATCTACTCTGATTGTATATCGACACAAATTCTGAATAATTTTAAATATACTAATATCTATGTATTTGGATGGTTGTACGTTCAATTTTATTGTTTCTGGTATTAAACACAACGAACCAAAAAATTCTTCTCGATTCGGATTTTCCAATCCACATCCTAAATAAAAATAACAGCAAAAACTATAAATGTTTATATGAAGTTCATTGATTCAAGATACTATCTAAGTCTAAAACCATAATATGGCTAAACAATCATCCCTATTGTTGTGTTGTTCTCCACAAATATTTTTTTTTTTTTTTTGATAGAACCAGATACATAAAATATTTTACAACAACAAACTGAACTAAATTATGATTATGGTTATTACAATTATTGTGTGTCTATAAATAAAGATACATATCTATATAGTTTTAGATGGATCCTTTTTTATGGATAGTTTTATTATATAAACAATCGATGGTTAAATATAAAAAATCGATGATGTTTATTACTCAGTATATTGTGAATCATTGATTAAAATTACGACACATAGATAAACATCGGCAGCTTCAATAGTTAAATTGAACAGTTATATGAATATTTTTTATCATGATTCATTTTTTAGAAGAAATCAGCGGCACCCTTTGAGAAATTCCGTTACTTGAATTCATGGCACATTAAAAACATGAAACAGATAATAGTATATTGTGTAACGTGTAGGAAAAACGATATATTCCCACAGGGAATTATAGTTTTTCCACGAGTTGCACATACGATTTTTTCTCTAATCGGCAGTATATCAGATTATCCATTTTATTCATTATATTCTTTAAAATACGCAAAATTTTCCAATTTATATTTTCAATAGATTTCACTATCAAAGTTACCTTAGAATTATAACAATCGCGTGCGATTATACATTATATCATGTATTTCTTAAAAACAGATGATAATCAGTACTAGAAAGTTTTCTCTGCCTAGGCAAGGAATACTTTCCAGTACTGTTTTTAGTAAGTTGCCTAGCAACGATGTAGTGTCGGGGAATACTTCATTTTGCTGACAGATAACAAACCAGAAAACTGACGTATTTTATCCGATTTGAGAAAAATATATTATAGAGTATTATAGTATTTATAAAGCAAAAAAAACAACATCTTCGGCTTTTTAAATCTGTTTTTGGTAGAAGTAAATTACAATGTTCGCATTATTTTCGTTCTTATTTTACGAAATAAGGTATTAAAGTGATGACCGCGGTGGGAAATAGGCAAGCGTCACCGTAATTGATCATTGATCGCTCTGGGGATACAATGGTACCTCGCTTAACGAACATAATTCGCTCCAGGATAGTACTCGTTACGTTTTTTTTCAATCAATAAGATTATTTCGGCGTTTCATAGACAAAATTTATTAACAATAATGCCGTTCACAATATTTTTCGACTTGTTAATCAGAAAAAATGAAGAGGCCAATCATTTATAATATATCCACTAAAAATAGTAAAATTATCAATATCCCCACCGTACTCTAACCCAAGAATCATACAAAATGTATCGACCCTGAATAACACAAAATGATAACCCTCGTTGAGTTCTCTATGCGGTAGTTTGCTTTCGTACTGAAAAGTTCGTACAAATAAAACTTCGGTTTACTCTTCAGATAGCTACGACCAAACTACAAAATACAATTCTCACTTCATACATTAAGTATTAGGCAAGAACGTACTGACTGAGCGAATTATATTCAATAAATCAAAAACTCAAGGAAAACTCTCATTTCTATGTGTTTTATGTGTACAGACAGATGTATCTTCCTATTTATTATTTGTGTGGGCATAATACACACAGAAATGAGGGTGTTTGAGATTAGATGATCTTTCATTTGTAAGCCGAGGTCATCTGATTTGTTGTTGTATAAAATCAAAAATTAACCTAAAATGAAATATTTTTTATTATAATTGAATTCTATTTAAATCATTTAATTATTTAATTGTACTTATCTTTACAAAATCCATATTATTATTTTCTGAATTAAGCAATCTGAAATATGAAATTTAAATCAATTAATTTATCTAAAATTTGATTTTTTTGTTAATATTTACCTTTTTCTGAATTTTTATATTGTATAATGACAGCTAAATTAAATTGCCTAAATGTATACACGAAAGTTTCCAAAATTTAATTTAAGTTCTAAAACTTTAAAATGTTGTGTAGATTTTTGGCCATCTGCCATAAACCATAAAAATTAAAATATTGTCATGTAATGCTACTATAATAAGTGTAACGTTGAATTGTAATAAATAAAGAATTAATCATTCCTTTTATAACTAACCACCAAAGCGTTCACACTGATTAAAAATAATTAAATAAAAATTATTGTGAAAATAAAATTGTGGATATCAAATTTAAAATCAATATTTTATTTGTGTATCACCAAACCATCAAATAATACAGCATCCAGTTTATTGCACCGTCAGTCTGTACCAAATTTTGTGATTGATTATTGGAACCCGACCTATTTGGTACACATCAGAGGGTTTTCCTTGAATTTTTGATTTTGTGAATATAATTCGCTAGGCCAGTACGTTCTTGCGTCATACTTAATGAAAATACAAATTTAGCAAAACTAATACCTATTAAGAAATGCAATTTAGCAAAAGTAAAGAAATTAATTGTTATTAGTGTAAAACATTGAAAGAATGAAATTTTGAATCAAAATCATTATTCAATAGTCATTAGTAATTACTTTTAGTAAGTCCACAATTAAGTAATCGAAGTATTGAATCATTAAGAATTAAGTAATACAATTGAAATAATAAAAATTAAGTACTAATCATTAACAATAAAACCAGTATATCCGTTCAAGCGGTCAATCTCAATACAGCAGAACAATAATAAAAACGCAAAATTTATAAACGCAACTTAAATAAATAAAGCAAGTTCAGAGACATCAAACTACAGGTAAATATAACTCCAACTAACAAAAGAGCAACAGGTCCAAGTGACATTTAAGCGGAGCCTACGCACGGAAAAGCGTAGGGAGTCATAAAAACGTGCGACAATCACATACTTACTTAGCGCTTACTTGTCATCTCCGGATATCCGATTAGTACTAACTTTGTGCCATTCAGCACTACTAAACACATAAAATTATAACAATTTAAACCTGTAATGCATCTAAGGCCGACTTTACGTTATCATGTATTTTTTTCTTTAATTTTAACATGTCTTATTCCCTTAAAACTACACTCATCATAATGGTTTAATTTTTTTTGTTGTAAGATGCATATTTGTTCAACAATTACGAGTTCAAGTCAAAGTTTTGATAGAAACTGATTAAACATTGTTTTGTTTTAGTTCGCATATTTTAAATAGTTGATCATAAAAAATATTTTATGACGTTTTAGAAGGTTGAAAAAATTATTGGTAAGTAGTTTTGGCTTAATTATCACAGTTTTTGGTGTTGCTACAGTAAACAATTATTTTGGGGCACTCTGGCGATGCATTTTGTAATACCCGCCTGTAGGCGGACCTGTGCATTATAATGAAAATTTGCATTTATATTCATAAATTTTCTGAAGAAATTTCGAGTAAATATTGTATTGACTGTTTGTACATGTATGTAAAAACCACTCTCCGCTGGATTTTATTTTATACATCTGTATTTTATTTAGATGTTATGACGTCTCGACAAGGTTAAAAAATTTCAAAAATGACTGATAAGGAAATCGAAGAACTTATGACTTCTTTACCATCCGATATAGAAACGATTGACGATGAAGATGATTGTGATTTGGTCGATGATCAAATTCCATCGACAAATACTATGGTTTGTGCTGAAGACGACATGGTACTTGATGAAATTCCATTAAGCGATTTAATAACAACAGAACTGACTGATATCAGTAGAGATGCATTGAGGTAGACCTACGAACCTTTTAAGAATGAGCCATCAACGCCTATTCATAGTGAACATATGCCTGCGGAGCCCTCAATAAAAGATATGGTCGAAAAAAGCAAAGCCGGTCACCATAATTGCTAGAACAAACAAACGGACCTTGTATTTCCAAAGCATCTATATTTTCTGGAGCTGTTATGAATATAAAAAACGACAGGCGTGATTCAAATCTATAATTTGGAATAAACAAAACTTAAGGTTACATATCAAAGATATAATATTTCGAGGCGATAAACAATTACCATCAAAGTTGAACGAACTTAAAACCCCTTATGAGTGCTTTAGATATTTGGTAAACGACGATCTTATTAGGCACATAACAGAACAATCCAATTTGTACGCGCATCAAAAGAATATCGGAACGAAATTTACAGTTGATTCTAATGACATGCGAAAAATTATAGGCGTGTTAGTCTTTATGTCAGTGTATCGCTATACTGACACACTATCATACTGGGGAAGACACACGTTTGAAGCAATCCGACAAGTGATGGCTGTGCTTAGGTTCGAGAAAATTGGTCGATACGTTTACTTCAACAATAATTCTCTTGCCATTGATAAAGACCAACCGAATTATGATCGGTAATTCAAAGTTCGACCGGCTATAACACATTTTAATGAAACTTAGGCTACCTAGGCTTTGCGTAGATGAGCAAATGTGCGCAACTAAAATGACGTATATGTCGTGTGTATGTCGAACAAACTGCACAAATGGGGTTTTAAGCTTTTTTCGCTTTGTGCGATACCAGCGGTTTTTTTACGCATTCGAAATTTATTGTGGTGCTGGGGATAATAAAACTCCCATAGGCGCACTTGATCTTGGAGCAACGTCGAATGTTGTTGTTCGTCAATCAAAGAATATACTTAATTTTGTTAACCATATTCTCTATTTCGATAATTTGTACACGTTTACGGGACTTTTTAACATACCTATACATAGCAGAGGAATATATAGCCTGGGAGCTGTCCGTTTAAATCGTGTGCCGGATTGTAAGCTGTCTGAAAATGCTTATGGAGTCGAAAAAACACCGTACGACTTCTGTCAACATATTATGTTGGCACGAAACCATTTATTTCTAGCAAAACCACCACCTTACAACCACAGAAAGCAACCCGCCGGGATAAAATTGAAAAACAACAGTATGAAAATGATTGTCCGTACATAATTAAAAAGTACAACGGGCATGTCGAACCGTATTTTTTTTCACCTCATCGACGTAGCAATTATAAGAGCCTACATTCTGTACTATATACTAAACCTAAATCAAGAAAAAATTTAGCTTCCAACATTTCGGGCTGTAGTGGCTGAATCACTCTGTTTGAAAGGAATCATGACAGAGAAAAGAAAATGTTGGGCGCCCATCTAATGCATCTCAAACAGCTTCCCGAAAACAACCAAGAGAGCATATCTTCCCAGTATAGATGTCCGTTACGATCAAGTTAGTCATTGACATTATCAGGCGACAAAGGAAACCGCGCCGCGACCCTCTGATTTCGACCGATTTAATTGCTTGAACTTGTGTATAGCGAGAGAATGAATGGCTCATCCGATCGGAGATCCGATTGTGTCAATATTTGCGTAAAAAACCAGTGGTGGTTAATTTATTTTAAATTAAAATATTTAATCTCCACAAAAATTTTTATTAAAATTAAAATCTACAAAAGGATGATTTACAAAGCTTGAGAACACTGTAATGGGAGAATGCATCATTTGATCGGAGCCATTCTAGTGTCAATTTGTGCGTAAAGAACTTGTAGTAGGTAATTTATTTTAAATGAAAATAATTAATTTCCACATATGTCGATTTTATTTAAAAGAACAAACTACAAAATAGCGATTTAAAATGCTTTAAAGCACTGTAGTGAAAGAACGCTTCTGATCGGAAGGAACAATACTGGTGTCAATTTGAGCGTAAAGAATATTTTTTTTTTTTTTTTTTTTGTTATAATAAATTTTATTTATTTATTTAATGTTATTACAATCTAGTCTCCTGGACTAATGAGCAATTTGTTTCTGACTTAATTTACTAACTTAATATTAATCTATGGCTTCTTCCCATTGGCGTTCCATAGAGTCTGGTAAATTGAATTAAACCACATCTTTGTAGTGGGCTTTACACAGCACAATGCTGTTTAAGCTAACAATTACACCAACTCAAAAGGTTTGGTTCTTTTAAGTCTACGTATTAAATTCGTGTTCCTTAGAAGCTGAGTTGCCTCAATGTTCACATGATGCCGGAGCCTCTCTTCATGTCTCTGTCCGGTTCACTTTAAGGTCCCTATGGAGATCATTGTTCCTGACATACCAAGGTGCATCAACGATGTTCCTTAATACCATATTCTGAAATCTTTGGATGATATTTACGTTGCTGTGTTTGGTACAACCCCAAAGTTGAATACCATACGTCCAAACGGGTTTCAATATTTGCTTATAAAGTAGCAGCTTGTTGTATGTTGATAAAGAAGAGTTCCTTCCCATCAGCCAATACATCTTTCTGTATTTAATTCTTAGTTCTTCACTTTTCTTCTTGACATGTGCTTTCCATCGCAGTTTAGCATCCAGGGTCATGCCGAGATACTTAGCTGTGTTCGCATACGGTACTATTTCTTGATTTATGGTAATCGGGATATGTTCGAATCGCCTGTTTGTAAAGTTGATGTGAACTGATTTAGTTTCATTTAGTTTTATTCGCCATCTTTTTGTCCATTTATAAATTTTAGTTATTGCTGTTTGTAACTTTTGTGTTGACTCTTCGTTGCTTGTGCCAACAGCTAAGATTGCCGTGTCATCTGCAAAAGTCGCCACTGTATTGTTTTCTAATGCAGGAAGATCATAAGTGTATATTAGGTATAAAACCGGCCCTAATACACTGCCCTGTGGAACTCCTGCGTTGATTTCTTTCAATTCAGAGAAAGTGCCATCTAACTTAATCCTGAAGAATCTATCTTTTAAGTAAGATTCCAGTATATTAGCAAATTGGATTGGTAGAAGATTTCTTAATTTATGGTTAAGTCCTTCATGCCACACTCTATCAAATGCTTGGGCAACGTCTAGAAATATTGCTGAACAGATTTTTTT
Organism: Tipula helvola; assembly: GCA_963556165.1. Taxonomy (NCBI): domain Eukaryota; kingdom Metazoa; phylum Arthropoda; class Insecta; order Diptera; family Tipulidae; genus Tipula; species Tipula helvola. The sequence continues at coordinate 26,870 of CAUVYM010000305.1, forward strand.
CTTCTCTAGTGCTTTCTCAATTATACTGGTTATTCGGTGAACTTGATCAATTGTTGAGTGTTGGTTACGAAAACCGAACTGATGATTTGGGATTAAGTTTTTACTCTCGATTATCGGATTTAACCTTTTTACCAGAAGCTTCTCAAAGAGTTTGGACATAACTGGCAATAGCGAAATTGGCCTATAAGATGAGGTTATGTGTGGTGGTTTCCCAGGTTTTGGGATCATGATTACTTCTGCAATTTTTCACAAGCTTGGTACATATTTGATTCTAAATGCTGCATTTATAAGATTGGTGAGCTTTACCAGAGCTTTCCTTGGCAGTTCTTTTAAGATTTCTGCTGTAATAAGATCGTGGCCAGGAGCTTTTTTCATATTCATATTAGTTTTTATCTCACACGCGACTTATTTTGGTGTTGTCGGTAGGATTTCTTTACTTTCTTGCACAGCTTGTTCAGATATTATCTCGGCTTCTAATGTTTCATCTTGATGTGGCTGGAATATTTTTTCAAGATGTTCAGCAAATTCTCGAGCTTTGTCTTCATTATTCCTGGCCCATTTATCACCTGCTACTCTTATTGGAGGGTTCTGTATTATTGGTCTTTTAATTCTTTTGGTTGCTTTCCAAAGAGAATAATCAGTACTGCTATCATTAGTTAATTTTCTTAAATAGTTGCTGACTGATTCATTTTTCAATTCTTTGATCTCTCTTCTTAATTGTTGAGTGAGATTGTTCAAGTTAGTTTTATCTTGAGGGGCCCTTGTTTGTTGCCATACTCTTCTCGCTCTTCTTTTTTCTGCTAGGAGTTCCCTAATTTCCAAAGGGTAGTTGTTTCCCTTGATTTTCTTTTTAATCTCAGGGGTATTTTCCCAAGCTGATTGCTGTATATCGTCTACAAATTTGTGAACTTCTTTGTCTAATTGCTCCTCGGTCTTTAATGGAACCATTAAGTTAATTTTTTCTTCTAGCGATATTCTAATGCATTCCCAATTGGTGTGATTATTTACTAGAAAAGGGTTCCTTTCTTTCTGAATAATTTTTTCACTTAATATTTTTTCACTTAACGTTAAAAGTATCGGTGAATGATCAGAGTTTAGGTTGTGGCTTTCATCTACTTGTATAATTTACAGATATCTTCTTTATTATAAAGAAATCAATCAGATCTGGTACTTTATTTGGATCAGTAGGCCAGTAAGTTGGTTTTCCAGTTGAGAGAGCTTCACAACTGCATTTCCTAATGGCTTTTAGGAGTTCTTTACCCTTAGTTGTTGTTAATCTGGAGCCCCAGTGGACATTTTTGGCATTAAAGTCTCCTCCAAGTATAAACCGTTTTCCTAATTTACTGAGGAACTCGAGATAATCCTTTTCTTTCAACGAGTGCTTTGGTGGGCAGTACACACCAGCAATACAAATAGAACCATTTTTGGTTTTGACGTTAACAGCAGTTGCTTGTATTTCTTCTGTTTCATATTTTAACTCTTCATAGTGGTGGATACTATTTCTGATTATAACCGCACTACCTCCTTTAGCAGTGTTTTCCGGATGAATGGTATGATATATATGATAATTTTTAAATTTAATGATTGTTTGTCTAGTGAAATGTGTTTCCGTGATGAGACATACATCGATTTTTTCTGTGTCCAGGACCACTTGCAATTCTTGTTGATGTTGCATAAGTCCATTGGCATTAAAGAAATATGTGGCAGATAATTTATTGTAAATTAAAATAATTAATTTTCACATGCATTTTAATTAAAATTTAGATCTTTTACAATTACAATTTTTTACAATTTCAAGTTCTATCGGGCTTAAAAAATACCCTTTACATATAATTCCATAGGTTATTAAATTAAAGGATCAGATCACTTGAAAACCATGTAAAATCAATATATAGAAACATTTTTATCTTAGCAAAGTCACCTTTTAGCTGCTAATACGCAACCCTCTTCGTAAAATATTTTTATTCATCGGTATCTTGAAAAACTCAATAAACGATTTAATTTTGGTTAAACGGGCGGGGCGGCACATCCATCTCCAATAAAACAAATTCATGCCAACATTTCTATACGGGTATCTTATATGTACATATAACCCTTTATTAAAGTACCAAACCACATGTAGAGAAGAATAATAGATGTTTGTATATAGATACAACATACATATACCATGTATTTACAATACTAGCCATAACATATATGTTTTTATGTTTTGAACATAAAATTTATATATTTTTGATTTTAATTTTAATGAATTTTACACTTGAGAATCATAAAAACAAAACCAACAATAACAACTCAACAAACCTAAGCAAAGTAAAACACCAGTCGTATTATGTACATATACAACATAATAACATATCCAAACTAAGCACAAAAAGTGGTTAAATGAGTATTGTAAATATTATGGCCATTTTTATTGATATCGTTGTTATTCCTTGTTACTATTGTTATATGGAGGATATGTATGTATGTTTGCTGGTTTATTATATTTTCCAATGATAAATATTTATAGTTTTTTGAAAATCTTTACGAATTTTTTGTCTGTACATCGTGTTACTATTTCTGTGTGTTTGTATATTGATTAAATTCTATATTATACATTTAATGGAGCTGATATGTTCAATGTTTTATGTTATATTCGACATAAAGGTCAGACTTGATTTTCATTAACAAGGGATAATAAATTTCATAAAAAAGGAAATTACAATTCAACGCTATGTGTATTACAATAAATATATTCAACATATCCCCGGGGGGACGCACCAGAACAATATTCCAGTATAATAATTGATTTTTTAATAAAGGATGTTGCTTTCAGGCGATTTAATCAAATCCGTTGCATTTACTAAGATGTCTACTGGCATTATATTCAAACTTACTAACAATAATCTGACTCCTCGTTTCAACATTTTTCATGGTCTATTAGGTATGTTACCATACAATAACATCAATAACCGTTTAAAATCCGTTAGATGCATTTAGTGCTAAGTGCTAACGTAATTTTAATTATGTCTTGTCTTAAACTAAGGTTAAGTTTCAATTGAATTCGAATTCAGTTTTATATGTGCTTCGTTCTTATACATATGTGCCGCCCCGGTGGCACAGTGGTCAGCATGCTTGCTTTAAGCTCCGGCGGTCCCGGGTTTGATTCCTGTCGGGTGATGAAAAAACTACGGCTGGTTAATGTAGGATCAATGAATTAATCATTCATTATCCGTTAAAAATAATGATTTCGAAACTTCATAACGGAGCGGCCAAATCCTTCTATGGGATGTAGCGCCAGCGAAAAAAAAATAATAAATCCAGAAATTTTATAATTATCGAAATCAAACTTCTCGATCCAAACTTCCGACGGGAGAATGATTTGAGGCAACTTGTCAAGAGCAGCAATGTTTGCTATCAATAAATTAAGATTTTTTTTTAAGGTTCTGATATTTTAGTGGATTATAAATCAGTTTAGCTTATTCTTAATATTGTTGATAAAAGATGTTTGAAAACCTATGTTGCCATTTGTTGGATGTGTTGGCGTAACCCTAAAAAAGGATGACTCTTAGTTTGGTTTTGGAATTCCTTCACAAGAACTCCAGCTGGCCAAGAAGTTGAAGCCATCAATTTGTCAAAAAACAGTAAGTCAAACTCTTATTTTAAATGAAGAGTAATCCTGTTTAAAATTATCTCTTACTTTTGGGGTAAAACGATGAACCACTGCATCAGATAAATTGAATTATTCTTGTAAATATTGTCTAATATTTGTTTCGGTAACATCCGGATGCATTCTGCAGACAAAAATCTGTTTATATGGTTCCACAGCCCGTAAAATAACCCAGTACCAATAATAAAATTATTCACAATGTCATTAAGAGCAGAATTTGAAAAGGTAGAAGTAGACTATGCTCAGCAGGAATATTATTGTTTTTATGAGCTTTTATTTTTTTCTAACTTCGTAAGTTCATCGGCTGACAAATCAGCAATGAACTAGTTTCAGAAGTAGGTTGAAAAGTCGGCAATCCAGTTGTATCAGCAACAGATTGGTAAATGGGTGGTGAAACATTCCATGGTAACGTCCTAGCTGATTCTGAAAAAATTTGATTTTTTGAAACAATTTCGTTAGTTGAAACAACAGGCACCAGAACCGTCACATTTGGAAGACTTTTAGATTCAAACCCAATTCCAGATGAATCTTCAGGTACTGACATACTTACACCACCAATCACATCACTTCGTATTAATTCATCACACGGTTTATCATGGCCGAATGCTTAGAGCAGAAACTCGCTGAATCAAGTTATTCTTAGCTCATTTTCCAATACTCTTGATCGATTGTCATATCAATGTTTTTACAAAGCACAGATAATTCCGACAGTTTATCACTATGTACTTAAAAAATGTTGTTGCAATTATCACAAAACCAATGTATATTATTAGAACTGGATATCAAGTCACAAGCTGACTTCTTCAAGCAAGCACATTTATAATGGATAATTAAGTTGCATTAACCACTGCACCGTATACCATTGTCCTACACTGTCACATATAAAACATGCATTGTATGTCATTTTCAAAAATTATATGTACGTGTTGTGTGTCTGTGCGTTACGAAAATAAATATTGTAATAACAGCGATCTAATACTAAAGCAAGTAACTTTTACGAGCGAAGTAAGCGAGTGAGAAACATGAGCAGAAGGCTACGCATGAATGCAAAAGACCGTATCCCGCATCGTTCTGACAGCAACATCATCAGGACCGAAGACAGCAATGCGACGTCGCATCAGCAGCTCGAGTTCCGATGACACAACACCAACAACAACTACAGAACGAGGACGAGGACATGAACGACCTTCAAGTCGATGACGTGGCAGACCATCAAAACGAGCAGTTGCACCGACAAGCAACCGAATGGCGATTTCCGACAGCTCACCGGCAAATGTCCACCACCACCAGCACGTCTCATCGCACAAGAGTATCCAACAACATCAAGAGGACGCGAGGTCGACAAAAGATTTGCTACTCAGATTCCGACGATTCACCGGAACGCCCCATTGCTTCACGTCCACCTAAACCAGCAGAAGCATTGAGAATGGTCAACTCACTACCACGGCCGTTACCATCAACATCTTTGACGTCGGCAGAAAGTCACGATTTCTGGCGACGTATATGGAAGCAAGAAAGGCAGATCAGCTCAGACTGCAAAATACCGAACAACTGACGATTCCAAAAGCAAAGCGATGACTCCAGCAGAGCGAATGAGAAATTATCGCGCACGACAAACAGCAATGCGAGCAGAAGAGACAACAACCTGAACGTGCTCCTGAGATCAGACTGCAAGATGCTGAACAACATTATACTCAACATTCGCAACAACCATCTGGAAGTCCTGTTGAGATCAGACAGCAAAATGCCGAAAAATCAACAATGCTGAGAATTTGCAACAACATTATGCAAATGTCATCGCAACGAACGCCAACATCAACTTCGACGAGCCACCAACATTCAACGAGGCTTTGGTGCAAGAACACACGACTTTTGATTTAAACGTCATTTGTAAAGATTGCGGTGCTTTACACTTCGTGGCTTAGCGACCACGCGATGGATAATTCACCAGTTTTTGCCGCAAAGGACGTCTTCGCTTGCCAGATCCGATTCGTGCATATCCGATGTGGCTAAGAAATGCATTGTCATATAGAAATGATCTCTTAGACACACCGCTACGATCAATATCCGAAACTACAATAACGGATTGTCTTTCGTGTCACTGGAAGCCAACATCGCAATGCCACCAGGTCGAGGTCCTTTCTGCTTCCGAGTCAATGGTATGACTTATCACAACATGAGCAGCCTCGACGTTCCCAATCAAGACCAACCCAGAACTTATGCGCAACTCTTTTTCCTGGACTCTTCAACGCAAGCATATGATACACGCCTGAATCGTCCAGCGAATGCCAACATCAACGCGCCAATTCTGCGTGAAATTGAGGACTACATCAGATTCAACACGCAACAACCATTATGCGGAGATCTTTCGTTCCTTTCAAGTAGTGATCGCAGAGGCAGAGGCAAACGGACAGGATCCGGCCAACATTCAACTGGCGTTCAACAGATAATATGAGATGCCAGGTGTTCATCCAGGACGGCAGAATGCAATAGTGGCAGAGAATGAAGTAGCAGCAGTCTTTGTTTTGGAAAATGATGGCGTTAAAAACTTCAACCGCTACTTTTTTGTCTACGTGCGATCTGATGCAGATCAAGCAGATCCAACACGAGAGAGACGTAAGGCTAATATTCATCCACAAAGTCGACACATCGATCCGATGACGTACGCTTTTCTCTTCATCAACGGCGAACCGGGATGGCACCCGAGATGGCAAAGTGTTCCGTACACACAACAAGGTCCACAAAAACTGCGACACTTCTCAATGCTCCAGTACAAATCAGCATTGCTTCAAGTTCGCGAGGATCCATGGCGACCGGTCCTCCACGCTGCGAACCTCACACAGCAATTCATCGTGGATTCGTATCTTCAAATCGAATCGAACAATCTGAACTGGATCAGAATGAATGAAGACGTCATCAAGGCCCAAAACTATCAGGCGCTCAACAACTTTGTGGCGGGTGCTCGACAACAAAACATCGAAGCAAGACCATCAATTATCCTGCTATCCAGTTTTACAGGATGAAATCGTCATATGCGCCAACTTTGTCAAGACGCCATGTCAATTTGCGGTCGCTTTGGAAACCCCGATTTGTTCATCACATTGACGTGCAATCCGCGTTTGGACGACATCACCAAGAGCATTCTGCCCGGCGAACAACCATCAGATCGTCCAGACATTGTCGGCCGTGTCTTCAAAATCAAATTGAATTCACTCATCGCAGACATAAAAGGCGGATTGTTTGGACCGGTGGTGTGCTACATCTACACCATTGAGTTCCAGAAACGTTCTACACCCAACATCCTGATAACACTGCAGAACGGCTACAAACCTGCCGATGCTGAATCAATCGATAGAATTGTCTGCGCCGAACTTCCAAACCGCCAGAAAAATGCACAGTTTTTCGACATCGTCACATCAACGATGATTCATGGACCATGCCGCGAAGACTTTGCATCGCTGACGGAAAATTTAGCAAGCATTTTCCAAAGCCTTACGCCAACGAAACTGTTGTCAAGGAAAACGACTATCCATAGTCTAACGTCGTCGAAACATGCCAGCTGAAACAGTGACTCACGGAAACAAAGAGAAAATATTCAGCAACAAATTTGTGGCTCCGTACAAGCCATACTTGACGATAAAATACAAAGCCCACATCAACATCGTAGTAGTCCCAGGAATGAGATCTGCAATAAAGTATATCTATAAATACGTCTTCAAAGCTTTCGACGTAGCTTTCCTCAAATTCCCCGCTGATGGGCAAATGATTTGTGATGAACTCAATTACTACATCAGTTGCAGATATGTTAGCGCACCAGAAGCCATTTGACGAATCTGTGAATTCGGAATGCACGACCGATCACATGCCGTCACAAGACTTCCAATTCATCACGAGAATACCACCGAACTGGAGTTCGATGGAGGATTGGAGATCGCACCAGAACGCGAAGAGAGAACAGCGATCACCGCATGCTGGAAGCATACTTCGAACTCAATATGACAAATGAGAATGCTCGAGCCCATCTTTACGCCGAAATTCCACAGCATTACGTTTTTAATTGAGCTCAAAGACGATGGAATGAGCATCAACAGCGAGGAGACAGAATGCTTGGCAGAATTCATGATGTCAGCATTAACAGTCAAGAGCGAATCACATGTCGAATGCTGTTTCTGAACGTCCAAAGTCAACGGTTAACAGCACGATAGCGCAAAGTCAGCGGTCAACAGCACGACACTTTCCTTGCAGCAGCTCAAGCATTGAATTTGGTCCGCAACGATGACGTTTTCCTCCGGACGTTCGACAACTTGGTGACAATGAGAATGCTACAACAACTCCGTGAGGCATTAGCAAACATGCTTCTCACGTACATCATCAGCGCTAGACTCGACTTGATGGAACATCATTTTGAATCCGGCACAACAACACGGATTCAACCGAATGTTGAGTGCAGTGATAGCATCGAAGCAGAAGCAACAACATCAGCGAACATTCGTGCTCATTTGACCTGGATGTTCAAACAAGACAACGCTTTACCGATACATCATCGATGCGTGTCAGCAACAGCAACCTGAAAGCAAAGGTCTTTACAACAACTGGCATCGCAGCAACTCTCATGCCCGATGGATTGACAGCTCATCGAGGTTTCGGACTGAACATGAACGCGCAGTCACAATCGAACTTCGCGTGAAACCTAGCATCAGCTGCGTGCCAAAATCTCAGAGAAACCGACATCTTTCTCATCGACGAAATCACGATGATAGTTTAACATGGCATCAACATCATCGATCATCTCTTGTGAAGCATCATGGACATCAACGAATTTTTTGGAGGCAAAGTGATCGTTTTCGGTGGAGATTTCCGTCAACGTTTACCTGTTGTGCCCGGCGGATCAAGACCATCGTACAGATCATCGCCGAAAGTGTTCTTGGTAGCAATCTCTGGAGACACTTCGAAGTCATCAACCTGTCCCAGAATAAGCGTGCCCAATGCAATCCAACATTTGTCGAATGGCTTCTGCAACTCGGAAGCGGATCTCTGCCGCCTGTGTTGCAAGGAGATCACAACATCGTAGGGATTCCACAAGAAATGCTGCTTCAAGTTCCACCACCAACACCAGGAGCAGCAAACAATAACAACAATGACAACATGCCTATATCGAGCTGAAGGCAATGATTCGATGTGTGTTTGGAGATGATATCAACACTCTGACACGTGAACCACTGACGTCGAGAACGATCCTCAGAACAAATCTGAAGGAAGGGATGAAAGTCAACAATCACATGATTGCAACACTCAACGGTAACGCAGTTCGTTACCTGAGTGCTGAATGATGAAATCATTTCTGATGATGCAAACGACCGACTCAACTTCCCCGTGGAATATCTCAACAACCAGATTCCATCGGGAATTCCACCACATGAGCTGAATTTGAAAGTAGTCATGCCATTGTCGGTCAAATCTTCAGCGAATCACATCGGGGAGAAACAGCCTTTATCTTCAGAATGGATCTTGTGAACGAAGATTCCGTTATGCCGGTGAAGCTGAAACGTCAACAGTTTCCTCTGGTTCTGGCTTTCGCGATGACCATTAACAAATCGCAACCACAACGATGTCTTATTCTTGCATGTTGCATGTTCATAATGTTGCATTATCAAGAAGCCGTGACTGCCGCAACATTACAGTCTACATCAAGGACCAAGGAAAAGGAACACGCCAGGGATATTTGATGCGCAATGTCCCTGGAGAAATGTTGTCCACCGTGAAGTGTTCCAACATGGAGAGCTGAATGCATCCATCTTTCCAAACCTTCAAGATATTGATCCTGATTTGGTCGACATCGTCAATCAAGAGATTATCGAAATGGAAATTGATGAGCTTATCAGAAATGTACAAATTAATCCGGAAGGTTACGAACATGAAGACGAAAATAACGAACAAGAAGCAGAAGATGAGCTATTTCTGGCACTCTACCATGCACTCTCAGATGATGATGACGAAGATGATGACGACGAAGAGGAAGAAAACTCAATTTTTATTGGGGCTAGAATTGTCAAATTTCATAAAAAAAATAACCAATCTTAAAATTAAACCAATCTTAAAAGTGAAAAATTACCAAAAATGAACCAATCTTATATCTCTTATATCTTATATCTGGTATGGTCGGAATTTATGTGCGACAAGATATACTAGTAATGGACAGAACCAATAGTTCGCGTAACACGTCTTGTAAAAAGAAGCACAACAAAATTAGCAACACACGGAATAAAGTAACCACGAAACAGAAAAAAAAAAACAAAAACAATTAATATTAAATTAAAAATTAAAAAAAATTAAATAATTAATATTTTATAGTAAATTGAAAATTAAATTCCAAAGAAAAAATTCGATGTTTATCGCAAGGAACTCTATTCACTTTGCATTCACAGGCACACAGTCTAACTCTATGTAGTGTGTGCCTATATACTTCATAAAATTAGTTTCAGCTTTCTTTGTCACTTTACCTATTTAAGCCACGATAGCTCCGAATAAGACTCACTAAATTTACCTTCTACAAATAATGCCACAGTTGTACGGGTACAATACACAATATTAAAAGTTCTATCTATTATAGAGTATTAAATGTTTCTACCATTAAGCTTACCACTATATTCAAATTTATGTAGAGAGATTTAGGTTGCGTACGAAACAGCACCAACCAACATAAAATAATATAAAAAATTTAACATAATTAAACTATTCACGTAATGGATCATTAAAATGGGTAAAATAAAATTTCTTAGCTTCCTTAAATATACAGGTAATACAGCTGAAGATAGAGTTGGGAAAATCCTTTTTTAATTGACAGTAAAAATTCCACAACCCATTTCTTTGCTTACGCTTATTCCCCCGAAATACTATCAAAACCTTAAAATTACAGAAAAAAAAAATAAAAATTACACAAACCTTTTGAATAATTTACAAAATTCACCTTCCAAGTTTTGTTTTATCTTTTTCGAATCCCTAATCATCATTATCACAAAAGAAAAGGAAAAAAACGAAAACGAAAAAAAAGGACCTGTATATGTATTGTTGTGGATGAGAAAAATCATTAAACCTTATAATTTTTGTACAACCAACACACACAACAGTTTGAGGAACGAAAAATGTTTGTGCGAAAAAGAAAGAAAATCTACACAAAATAAAATTAATAAATTGAAAAGTACCTTTAAATTCATTTTTATTAAGTGATAAACTTTTTCATTCACAAAAAAAAAAAACGAAAAATGGGATTTTTTCCTAAGAAAACGGGAAGATGACTGAAAATAGGAAAATCGGAATAAAAATCACTTTGAATTATGTGAGATGAGTGGTTATTTTATTTTAGAAAAATGTATAAAATATTAAAATTGTGAAAAAAAGAAAATGTCTGGGATGGATTTGCTGGTGGTACTTATACATTTTTTTTTTGTTGGTTTATTTCATAGTTCGGAAATTTCATTATACTGTAGAAATATTTTTAGGATTTTCGGTTTTGATTTATTTCATTTTTTGTCTTATGTTTAAATCGGTGGATGCGATTGGGTGTTTTTCACTGCGGAATTTTCAGTCGTTATATATTTATTATAATATGGGTATTATATGCTTCACTGCTTTATCGATGGGCAGTTAATTATTAGTGACAAAGGTTAACATTTAAACATTACTGAATGTGTCCAACCATTACATTTTCCCTATAAGATTTTTGTATATTTATTTATTTATTTTATTTATTATTTACTTTTTCAAGAAGCTTAATTTTACTGTTTTTATTTTATAATATTTTTGCCACAATTATTAAAAAACAAATTATTGTTTCTTACCATACTTGATAGACAGGGAACAGTTTGTTCTATTAAATCACATTAAATCAGATTTTATCTATTGCCATTCGGGTGTTCCTCAAGGCTCCCACTTGGGAATAATTATCTTTATTTATTTCTGTTTGCCGACGATTTGAAGATTTTTATGCGAAGTAGGTCTTTCGTCGATGTTGATATACCTACTACAGTCTGAAATAAATAGTTTATCTAGATGGTGCTCTGCTAATTGATTGTTTGTTAATATAAGCAAATACAATGTCATGTCGTTCTCTAGAACTTTAAACCATATAATTTCTAACTATTATTTTGACGGTAATCAACTTAGCAGAGTAACATCAATAACGGATTTAGGAATTATACATATTTGATGCCAAAAAACTTTCTGTTTACATATTGATAACATAATACTTAAAGTCAATTCTATCAAGTGTAAGTCTATTTGTCTCTTTGGTTAGATCACATCTTCCGTATGCTGTGGTTGGATGGTGTGCCCACCATGCAGTATACATCGATAGATTGGAGTCAGTTCAGAGGCGATTTACCATTTATACTTTTAGTAAACTACGTATCATGTTCTTCGTATTGACACTTTAGAAAAACTTCGTAAAATTGCTGCGGCTAGGTTCGTGGGTGATTCTTTATATGGATTTTAAACTACTGGTTTTGTCTGTATTGTACATTTGTAAATTGTATTAAAGTTAAATTTTATTTTCTAAAATATTTCGATGTTTGGAAATTTTTATGTTACTACTATTCATTAGGTTTTTTTACTCTAGAATAGTTTGTATATATGTATAAATAAATAAATATTATAAATAAGTAAATTGTTATATTATGAAAAATGCTTAATATATGTACATTTTCATTATAGTAAAATTACATTAATATAATATCCAATGTAAGTAACATAACAAGAATGAATTGTATTTATACGATTGAGGCCATTTATGCAGCATGGTGAGTTGGTATGTTCACGTGACTGAACAGATAATCAAGGTAATATTAATAAAACAACTGATACACGTTTCAAAAATTCAATAGAAAATCTTACTTGTAAACAAATTGTTTACCCTCGAAACTTTGTAGGGGCTTTTTGGAATGAGATTCATCTTTTTTAAAAAGCACCGATTCTATATAAATATCATTAAAACTTAGCTGAGAAAATTATATTAAAGACAAATTATTACCAATAGGTAGTTAATGACCAAACATTTATTAAAAATGTACATGTTTAAATTGCCAATTGTAAATCAGAATTTTGAAGCCATTTTCTCAACTTACTTGAAAAATACTTAAATCCGACAAAGCCATGTCAGTGGAAGCATAGTTGGAAAGATAACGAGCAATATAGTTAAACAAATAAAGATAATCTTCCTTTTTTAGTAAGAGATACCTATACAGATTATTACTTCTTAGATTAGCAACTTCCTTTATCCTTGTTTTAAATTAACCAGAATTTTTGTAAAAAGTTTTTAAAGTTTTATAAATAAAAAGCTTCTTTAAAGGAAATACACAAAAATTTTCAAATCATTTTTTAGATTTACTATTACTTTCTGAAAATGTTGAACCTTGAAATTTTTGAAAATTTATCTGTTTTGAGGTTCCCTTGAGTGCCCTCTCTACAGCCCAGATGGTTTAACCCTCAAATCTCTCAAATTTTTTCATACTGCGGCCTCCGAAATCGGAAAAATAAAATACAAGGCTCCCAAAAATTTTATATTTTTTATTTTTTACAATACCAAAATTTTGTTGTAGGTTTTGGAAATTTCGAGAGAAAAAAATTACAATTAACTCGATTTAATATAATTTTACTGTAATTTATTGTTATTTATTATAAGTTATATTTTTTTATTGTTTCTATTTTTATTATATATTTTATTTACTTAATTTTCACAATTTTATTTCACATTATCAGTTACTATTTGACTCTTAGCAAAAACTCCGAGCTTGAATTACAATCATCTGATGATGGTATCGACTTTGCAGCATCTGTTTGAATGTCTGCCATCGAAGTTGACTGAAGTTGGAAATTTTTTTTTAAAAATTTGTTTTTGTTATGTTTGCCACTGAAGGCCTTTAAAATTAATAAACCGAGAAATTCTTTCAAATTAGGTGCGTTTTCCTTAAAATATTCCCATTTTCAGCGAATTTTCGAAGGGTGCCCACAACCGGTTAAGATTTTTTTGTTTGCCAAAATAGATGACTTAACAAAATTGGTCGTGAAATTTGTATAGTTGAAGGAATCAATGTAGTTACTTTAGCAAACAGTTAGCTAATGCCTCTAGCTTTCCATTGATATTCATATCTTCGCATAATATGGACTCAAAGGAAAATTATGGGTCAAAAACAAAACTGTGCCCACAACCGGAGACTCTCCCTTACAACTTAATTACAATTCTACATATTTACAATTGTATTAAAGTTAAAAATAATCAAATATCAATATAGTAATTATATAATATAAAATATAAAAAGATACAACAGTTATATATATTTATGGGATAAAAATTACGGAGATACAATTATATAAAGGTTTATAAATTCCATAATATAATTTTTGTACTAAAAATGTTTTATTTTAGCATACAAATTTGTTTATAATTTATTTTACATGTAAATTTTAGTGAGAATTATAAGTTATTTAAATAATAATTTATTTAACTTTATTCGCAGTGATTAATATTAATTATTAAAGAAATTTAGAATTAGTAATATTATTTAATATTAGCAAAATTTGTGCCAGTTGCTGCGCTTAGAAAAAAAAATATAAATGAATTAGTTAAGATTATAATTAAGTTGTTTATTACATAAAAAATTTTAATTTATTAGGTGAAATTCTAAATTAAATAAATTATATAATTAAGGTATTGAAATTATGAAATTTATTTATTTATTTATTACTACACTAACAAATAGCATAGGTTACATACTAATAGAATATGTATATAAAAAAAAAGTGGTACAAATTATCATTATTTCGAATACGACTCTTAAAAAGATCTCTTGAAATGTTAAAATCAAAAAATTTTGAATATTTGTTAAAATATTTCTTGGTACGCGCGACTGGTTCATCAACTCCATAATTTCTACGATGAAAATCAATACTCAACATTAAGGCGTACAACACATCCAGCGCGAACTGCGAATTGCGAATAAATTCCACAATGCGATATTCGTAAATAGACGCGCATAGAGCATGGCGCGAATTAAATAAACGTCAAATATAAAAAATCTTCCGAAACTTAGCGTTTATTAAATTTGCGCCGCGCTCTATGTGCGTCTATTTACGAATATCGCATTGTGGAATTTATTCGCAATTCGCAGTTCGCGCTCGATGTGTTGTACGCCTAACTGTCGTGGACGAAGACTTTTAATAGGAAAATAATCTAGAATAGTATTAGTTAAGTTCTTGAAATTTAAAAAATTTGGCGGTATTTTAGTCTATTCAGAGGAACCTGTTTTATAATTGATAATCCACGTTGGACCTTACTTAATTTTGTTTAGTATGTATACCGCCGTCGTCAGAATGTCTTAAAAAGGAATAATTTTCTAAACTTTTTAATATAAATTATATCAGGTCAAGGAGCAGCTTATAGTTAAGTAAAAATGGTTTACAATAAATTTATTTTTGGATAAAAGCACAGAATATATATAAACAGAACAATATCTTCTATAGCGCTTTAGCAGAGCCTTCTAGAGTATAGAGCCATAATCATTATGACGTATTTTTTAGAAGCTTTTTTAGTGGTATAACTTTTCACTAATTTCCATAGGAATCCAAAGTAAAAATGGTGTTTTTTAGCTTCAAGTTTTTCATTGAAAAAAGCAAAAATTTTACAAAATTTTTATACATAAGTGTTCTACATACCTTTAGCAGCAATATACATGCAGGGTTTATTGGTATTAAGTAAATATTAATTGCAGAAATATTAAAATTAAATTATTTCTAAAATATATTTTTCAAACTTTCATTTTCAAAAATACATCAAAGTTGGCTCTGACGAATTAAAATAATACTTGCTACATTTATCTTTAGTTTTACTAGTGTACGTTAGATGTCTCAGATTTATACAGAAAAATACGAAAAAAAATTGTTTAATCACAAAATTCTCACACGTTTTTAATATTTTGAGAATTTGTTTTGCTTTTCCTACAATTTTTAAACTCAAAATTTCCCCAGGTGGCAATTTTTCGTACGATTTTTAAAAAATTTGTACTGCCATCACTGCCATCTATGTAATGTATATTGACTTAATGGACACAATTTGTAGTAAGCTTTACTTTTTTATTTGACCAGAATGCTGTTATTATGAACTATTTTATATTTTGGTTTAAATAAATCAATTATTACAAGAAAATGAAAACGATTTACTTAAACGATATTCATATATGTTGAAATTCAAACATTTATGAAAATATTTCAGAAATCATAATTAAGAATTAGTAACGTTTTCATTGACAAATTTGTCTTAAGAAAAAAAGTGATTTCCCATATGTTTTATGTGTTTTACTATGGAAATTTTGATTTTTTCGTCGTTTCTAATTCCCTTAAAAAAGCTTCGTTTTTTAGATTATGGCTTGTATAATCAAGGTTGCTTTGGCTTTAGTCCTAAGCTGGTGAACAAATATTTTCGTTATTGTTTTTTTCGACTGACTTTGATTTAGAAAAGATAGAAAAATCATTTTATATGCAATCAATGAAACAAAAAAAAAATACAAAAATGTTTGTACCCACCTCTTTCTATTGATTAATAAAAACCAGTACAATTGTAAAACGAAAAAGAAATCTTTACACTGTATAATGTGCTTAAAAGAGATAGACATTCGTGAATAATTTTTGATTTTGGTCTAGTTAGCTTTGCGAAACTTTAAAATCAAATCAACAAATAAACAAAGGACCAATACAAATAAATTAGAAATGCTACACAAACTCATACACAACCTTATGGGAGTTGCAAGTTTTCTTTTTGTTATTTCTTTGATATGATTTTAAAGTTTCGCAAAGCTCACTAGACCAAAATCAAAAATTATTCACGAATGTCTATCTCTTTTAAGCACATTATACAGTGTAAAGATTTCTTTTTCGTTTTACAATTGTACTGGTTTTTATTAATCAATAGAAAGAGGTGGGTACAAACATTTTTGTATTTTTTTTTTGTTTCATTGATTGCATATAAAATGATTTTTCTATCTTTTCTAAATCAAAGTCAGTCGAAAAAAACAATAACGAAAATATTTGTTCACCAGCTTAGGACTAAAGCGCTATAGAAGATATTGTTCTGAATATATATATCTGTGATAAAATATTGAAATATTTTTTTGAAATTGGATTTGATAGTAAAATAAAAAAGAAAAATTATTTGATTTTTGCTCTAAAATTTGCACATAGACGTACCGGAAAGTGTATCTAGAAAGACAATTTAAAGCTTAAATAGTAAAGTTTTTCATTTACATTGAAAAGAAATTCGTGCAATTCGATTTAAATTGATAAATACATCTTATTAAGATTTTTATTTAATTATTAAGTTAATAAAAATAATTTTATTGAAATGGTTTTTGTAATTTTTAATGAAAAAATAATTTTTATAGTATATTAGTATTGTGAAAGAATGATGAAATAAATTGAAAATAATATAATAAAAAAGAAAATTTTATTTATTGTACCTTGTGTATCAGGGTTTTTTAAATAAATATTTTTCTCGAATTTAAGAGAGCTAATTAATTATTTTAGTTATTGTGGCATAAATATTAATATTAAATAATTAATTAGGAATTCGTCCTTAAATATATCTACACTACTCCAAAAAATTAAAGGAACACTAATTTTTTTCAATTTTTTTAGTGTTTTTTGAAGAGCTGTATCTTTGTAAAATACGGTCGTACAGAGATGAAAAGAAAAGCATTTTAAAGCTTCAAATCTCTAGTTTTGAGACTTTTGAGCAGAAAATTTTTGTGAGATACCGTTATCACGCAATCATGAGAAAGAGCGCGAAATAAAAAAATTCGATTTTTTTTTGTAAGGATCCATGGGCGCGGGAAATTTTTTTTTAAGTTAAACCAATGCATAGGTCGGTAAGCCTGTTAATCAGGCGTAATTTTAATTTCATTCTGGTCTCTCTATGTCAACTTTTTGCTGAGATATCTGACTTTGAATAAAAAAAGATCCTTTTGCCTTTGATCATCGATATCTCAGCAACCAATGATTGCACAGTAAACTTTAGGGCAGCCTTAAAAACTTCAGTAAATTTCCTGCAAGACCCTTTAATGATTAGTTGAGAACAAATTTCTTTTTCACCCTCAATACTGATTTGAAAAAAGTACAAAAAAGAAACTTTTTAGGTTGTCTTAGTAAATCTACCGTTGCTTTACAAATATTGACGAAAATACTAATGTTGCCAGGTCATTTTACAGTTTAATGTACTCCTAATAGCCCTGTATTATTTTCAAATTGATCCATCCAACCGTTTTTCCGGACAGATTGATCAAATTTACAAAACAATTAAAGGAACAAGTGATCATCCAAATAAAAAAACGACTTTTTCACATTTTGCGTTAGTTATTTGTTAACCCTTAACGATCGTAAGATTTTTTTGCAATACTCGCCCATAAGAGACGACAGAAAATTAAATAAAGTTCTGCAATATGATCAATTATTATGGAACATGGCCATTTCTCATCCGATTTTAGTTAAATTTGGTATGCGTTATTGAAATGGAATTCTTAAACAATTAGTGGATGAAGTTCTGGAAAATGGCCAATTAGGTAGGAATTTGGCCATTTCTTATCCATTTTTGATAAAGTTTGGTATGCGCGATGGAAATGGGATTCTAAAATGAATTTTAGCTAAAGTTCTGGAATATGGCCAATTAGGTCGGAACTTGGCTATTTCTTATAAGATTTTGATGAAATTCAGCATGTGTAATGAAAATTGGGTTTTAAAATTATGTTTAGATGAAATTCTGGAATAAGCCGTATTAGTATGGAACTTGACCATTTTTTATCCGATTTTAAACAAATTCAGCATGTACTATTGAAATAAAACTCTAAAATTTTTTTTGGTTAAATTTATATAGTTAATTTGAAAGGCACTTGCCTATTCCTTAAACGAATAAAAGAAATTCGATATGTGCTTTAAAAGTGAAAAACTAAAATGGTTATTCCATGAATTTAATGATTTAGTTTATCAATAATTTAAGAATCTCATTTTCATCGTGCATGCTGAAATTCATAAAAATAGGATACAAAATTTCCAAGTTCCATAACAAATGGCCAAATTCTGGAACTTCATCCAAAAATCAGTTTAGAATCTCATTTCTAAGGCACGTGCTGAATTTCATCAAGGTTAGGTTAGGTTAGGTTTGGGTGGCGGTCCACCAGGACCAGGCATAGACACAAAAAGGTCCGTAGCCATACCACAAATTAAAAATTTTTCCTCCAACTCATTGAAACCACTTTGAGCTTGCTATGAAGCGCTGGATACTCCTGACGTCCTTCTCGCTGAGCTCCGCCAGGTCGTTGAAAAGGTGTGCCCCTAGAAAATTCAGTCTGTTTCGTGCCAGACGAGAACAGGTGCAAAGAAGATGAAGTACTGTCTCTTCCTCCTCTTCGCCTTCGCAACTACGACAGTAGTCATGTGAGAAGAAACCAAGTCTACTTGCATGTCTGCCTATGAGACAGTGCCCCGTAATCACTCCAACAACCACACTGATCTGACTCCGCTGAAGTGAGATCAGCTGTTTGGATCTCGCCAAGTTCAACTTTGGCCAGATTTGCCGAGTTATTACGCATGAGGTACTATTTGACCATCTGTCATTCGTCAACTTACTGGCTTCCTCCTGAAGCAGCAGTTTACATACCGCAAGAGGAATTTCAATATCCTTTTTGCTGTTTGAAATGTGGTCCGTTGTACCACGTCGAGCCAGTTCATCGGCTTTCATGTTCCCCGTACTAACGAAATGTCCTGGCACCCATATGATATGGATGTTGAACTGATCTGTCATCTCGTTAAGAGATGAGAGACAGCTCTGGACTACTTTCGACGTGAGAAGGTGTGATTGAAGCGCTTTAATGGCTGCCTGACTGTCCGTATATATGCGAATATCACTAGTCGATATTACATTATACCTCAACCAGTCCGCGACTTCCTTTATCGCAGTTACCTCAGCTTGAAAAATGCTGCAGTAGTCAGGGAGATGAAAGGAGAGGTTTAACATGAGTTCCTCGCAGAACACCCCAGCCCCTACTCCTCTATCCCGTTTTGAACCATCAGTGAAGAAGTTCAAAACTCCTGGTTCCAAAACTGTATCCATCATCCAGTCCTCTCTAGATGGTATAATAGTCCGGAACTTTCTATCAAAAGATAGTAACGGGACAGTATAGTCGGTGGTCTTGGGAAGCCCTTTGTTACAAAGTATAGATGAGTGCCCTGTGTTATTACAGGTCCACATTAAGGTGGATTTCAGTCGTATGGCAGTGCTAGCTGCCCACTGTTTTCCCATGGTATCTAGAGGAGTTAGAAATAGCAGAGTCTCCAGTGCCTGAGTGGATGTGCTCCTCATTGCACCACTGATCCACAGAGAGATTGTTCTCTGAACTTTTGTCAACAACTTTATGTTGACAGTTTTGTCCAGAGCAGGCCACCAAACTGTTACCCCATACAGAAGAATGGGTCTAACTACTGCTGTGTATAGCCAAAGGACCATGTGGGGATCCAGCCCCCAACCTTTCCCAATTGCATTTTTGCAGGAGTATAGCGCTACCGTAGCTTTCTTTACCCTTTCCGTAATATTCGGTTTCCAGTTTAATTTACTATCTAAGACGAGACCCAAGAACTTTGCTTCACCTGTAAAAGCCAAGTTGAAACCATTTAAAGTAGGAGGATCGACATGAGGAATTTTATATTTCCTAGAGAAGAGAACCAATTCGGTTTTCTGTGGGTTCACACTTAGCCCACAACCATTGGTCCATAATGAAAGAATGCCCAGAGCATTTTGAATAAGCTCGCTAAGTGTCCCGGGATATTTTCCCCGAACGCCAATAGCGACATCATCCGCATAGGCAACCACCTTGAAGCCAGTATCCTCCACCCTCAGCAACAGATCATTTATGACCAAGTTCCAGAGAAGGGGGGACAGTACGCCACCCTGCGGCGTGCCTCTGCTTGCAAATCTTCTGGCGGAGGATTTCCCCAGACTAGCATTTATGATTCTGCCTCTTAGCATCTGATCTATCCAGTCCTTAAGAGAATCCTCCACTCCTAGATTCGAAAGTGCCCGAGTTATAGCCCCTGTTAGCACGTTGTTAAAGGCTCCCTCAATGTCCAAAAAGGTTACCATCGCGTAGTCTCCATATTCGAAAGATTTTTCAATGAAATATGTGAGAGAATGAAGAGCAGTTTCTACAGATCTCCCATTGCAATAGGCATGTTGAGATTTGGACAGCTTTTCCGGCACAATCGTGCCTCTAATATGAGCTTCTATTTGTCTTTCCAGTATTTTAAACAGGAAAGAAGACAAGCTGATTGGTCTAAGGTCTTTGGGACTGCAATGTGAGCGTTTTCCCGCCTTAGGTATGAAGACAACCTTCACTTCCGTCCATTTACTGGGAATGTGACATAGTTCTAGGCTGCCTCTAAAAATTACCTCTAACCAGGGAATGGTTAGATCCGTAGTTTTTTGTATATCCGCAGGGATAATACCATCAGGCCCTGGTGACTTGTATGGTTTAAAACTGCTTATAGCCCACAGAATCTTTCTTCTGCTAATAATTTGACCTACGAGGCTGCTTGCCCTTTTACCTACTGATAAAGTAGGTGCAGATTCGGAACAACCAGGAAAGTGAGTCTCCAATAGTAGTTCCAGCGATTCCATACTATTTGTGGTCCATGCTCCATCCGGCCTTTGAAGGAAGCTTGGGATGGATGGACTAGTAGATAGTACTTTGCGAAGCCTGGACATCTCTGAAGACTCCTGAATTTTACCACAGTATAGTCTCCAAGATCTGTTCTTTGCGCTTCTTAGCTGATATTTGTAAATTTTGAGGACTTCCTTATAGGAGTCCCAGTCTACAGCGGCTTTTGTTTTCCTTGCTGTTTTGAAGAGTCTCTTGCACCGTTGACGTATTTGTTGAATCTCCTTTGACCACCAAGGTGGCCGAGATTTGCCCCTAGGCCTGCTAAGAGGGCAAGAGCCTAAAACCGCTTCATTAAAAGCGCTGGACAGTTCGTCCACTAATCCATCAAGCTCTACCGTAGTTTTTGGAGGTTCAGGCACCTGCACTGGTAGTGAATTCCCCAGAATAGTTCTGAAAATATCCCAGTCGGTTTTCCTCCTGTTGCTGTAGAGAGGGCTGTTCGGAAAGACCAAGCTCATTTCAAATTGAAGATAACAGTGATCAGAAAAAGAGTGGTCTTCCGAAACTTTCCAATTTAATAGTTTGGTCGTCAAAAAGTTTGAGACAAGTGTAATATCCAATACCTCCTGTCTATTTCTATTTATAAAAGTCGGCTTATTGCCTATGTTACATATATGAAGGTTAGTACTTAGAATGTAATCAAGGAGTAACTCACCTCGTTCATTTGTGTCCGTACTTCCCCAGATTGTGTGATGAGAATTTACATCACTCCCAAGGATGACTCCAACCTTACGCTTCTGAGCCTCCAAAATTGCCTCACCCAGAATGACTGGTGGAATGTTCAGTGCATCATAGGCTAGGTAGGCTGATATTAGCCAGAGGCTTCGTTTATTGACCTCAATGCTGACCGCTGCCACATCTTCATTGCTGAAATTTGATAGCAGAAAACAATTTATATTATTTTTAACGAGAATGCACGACCGAACCCTACCTTCTTGTTCCGTGTGCATTAATCTATAACAGGGTGTCTTGAGTCCAAGTACCCGGTCACCAGCCACCCAAGGTTCTTGGATCAAGACAATATCCGTCCCTTCCTTTCCAATTTTTAAAAGTAGAGCAGCTGATGCTGCCTTTGAGTGGTGTAGGTTAATCTGCAAGAACATCACCATTCTTAGACTTCCTTCCCTACCACTGTATCACCAGAGTCCTCCCCTGATGATGTGAAGTCCTCTGAGATTCCACTTAATGACTCCAAGGACATTGTTATCTCCGTATCCGTGGAGATGGTTTCCACCAGGCTGTTCCCGTCTTGAAGGAGCCCAGATGAGCTTCCTGCAGCTTCCTCAGATTCCGGAGCCTCCGGCTTGTCCGCATCCTTCTTGTAGATTTTGAGTGTGACTGCACTGAAACCATAGCTTACCATACCATTTGTTTTTTCCAGCGCAGTCAGTGACTCTCTGTTTAGAATTATGACGGCCGACGTGTAGTCGGCCCGTGGCTCCTCGAGCTTAGCAACTTTCCAGTTGTGCGTTGGCAAATCTGGGTTGCCAACCTGCAACAACTGGAGTATCACCTTTGGATCGCTAGGCTCCGAAGGAATCCACACCCTGGCTCTTGGCCTACAGGGGATTTCTTCTCTAGCTTTAACAGCAAGGCTGGCTCCGGGCCATACCTCGCCTAGTCTTTCCACTGCCTTCTTGTAGAGCAGAAGAGATCTCTGATCCACACATGCAGTCAGTTTCACCTGGTTCCTGTGCCAACCCGCATCCCGACAAGTCGGAGCAGGTCCTGGGTTTTCTGCAAGGATATCCAGGTAAATGGTGGTTAAGGCCCTTTCCACCTTTCTCCAATTGGCGGGCGTGATACTGCCATCCTCCTGGGACTGGTCAACAACTGCCACAACCAGCTGATCCTTGAGTACCTCGTTAAAAGGCCTCATTTCGGTAGCATGGAGCTTAGTTCGTTTTGCGATCTTTGGACTATCCTTCTGAGATCTGTTCCTTTTAATCTTTAAGCCGGCTGAAGGACCTTCCGACATCTGTTCGGTGACTTTTTTCGCCCACACAAGCGTAGCTTTGTCTTTCTCCGACCTGTCTTCTGGAGGGATATTATTTATCTTCTCCAGGGCCCTCCATGCCTTTCTCCTAGTATTATATGTTGGTTTTGAGGAACCAGCTTCATTGGTGCTTTGGTTCCGAATTATAATTCTTTGCTCAGGCCTGGTGGCCCGAGTGGAGGGACCAGCCTCATCTAAGCTTTTGTCCCGTTGTTTATTGGCAGGTTTAGAGATAGGCCTAAAGACCCGAGTCTCCTTCTCTACCTTTTCCGGTTTTGTAAGAGAACCGGACTCTTTTGTTTGTTTTGTTCCTTGGTCTCCCATATTTGGTCCCACGAGTAGCGGAGAAAAGAGTGTCCATCTGTGCAGAGATCCGCAATACACAGACAAGGCTACTTAATCCGGAGGGCGCCAGGTATCCGGATCCACCGTTCGCGACTGAGCTAGTTTTTAGACTGGGCCCTCAGCCTGGCCGGTTATCGGCACGGCACGAATAACACCTTAACCCAGCCCAGTGATTTGTTTAAGGTTGACTCCTTTAGCGCCGTGTTTTGGCCTAGAAGCCGAAAAAATCAGCAATCTAGTTACCAGCAGCCACCACGAGGAGGTAACACGAGCACTTGCGGAAAGCTGCAAGTTACGGAGCCTATCGGCTTGCATCCCCCGAGCAACTTCCCACCTAGCTGCTAATTTCATCAATATCGGGTTAGAAATGGCCAAGTTCCTACCTAGTTGGCAATTTTCCAGAATTTCAACCAAAAATCACTTTAGAATCCCATTTCCATCGAACATACTGAATTTCATCAAAATCGGATAAGAAATGGCTAAATTCCTTCCTAGTTGGCCATTTTCCAGAACTTCATTTACGAATCGTTTTAGAATTCCATTTCAATAACGCATACCAAATTTCACTAAAATCGGATGAGAAATGGCCAAGTTCCATAATAATTGATCATATTGCAGAACTTTATTTAATTTTCTGTCGTCTCTTATGGGCGAGTATTGCAAAAAAATCTTACGATCGTTAAGGGTTAACAAATAACTAACGCAAAATGTGAAAAAGTCGTTTTTTTATTTGGATGATCACTTGTTCCTTTAATTGTTTTGTAAATTTGATCAATCTGTCCGGAAAAACGGTTGGATGGATCAATTTGAAAATAATACAGGGCTATTAGGAGTACATTAAACTGTAAAATGACCTGGCAACATTAGTCTTTTCATTAATATTTGTAAAGTAACGGCAGATTTACTAAGACAACCTAAAAAGTCGTTTTTTTGTACTTTTTTCAAATCAGTATTGAGGGTGAAAAAAAAATTTGTTCTCAACTAATCATTAAAGGGTCTTGCAGGAAATTTACTGAAGTTTTTAATGCTGCCCTAAAGTTTACTGTGCAATCATTGGTTGCTGAGATATCGATGATCAAAGGCAAAAGGATCTTTTTTGATTCAAAGTCAGATATCTCAGCAAAAAGTTGACATAGAGAGACCAGAATGAAATTAAATTTACGCCTAATTAACAGGCTAACCGACCTATGCATTGGTTTAACTTAAAAAAAATTTCCCGCGCCCATGGATCCTTACAAAAAAAAAAAAAAAAATCGAATTTTTTTATTTCGCGCTCTTTCTCATGATTGCGTGATAACGGTATCTCACAAAAAATTTCTGCTCAAAAGTCTCAAAACTAGAGATTTGAAGCTTTAACCCTCTCAAACGCCTTGTACAATATATTGTACATCAGCTTTCATCACTTCGACCAACCGTAATTTTTAATTTTTGTTTTATTTCTCTTGTGCGATCGTTCTCTTATGTATTTTTGTTCACACTACATTTTTATGAGCAATGCCATATCATAGCAGTGCATAATTGTGCTACTTATTTTATTTTTGGAAGAAAGTCAATTTTAAATGGCGTTTGAAAGGGTTAAAATGCTTTTCTTTTCATCTCTGTACGACCGTACCTATTTTACAAAGATACAGCTCTTCAAAAAACACTAAAAAAATTGAAAAAATTATTGTTCCTTTAATTTTTTGGAGTATGTAGTTTTTTAAGAAATAAATTTAATTTATATATTTTTAATTGTAATAATTTAATTAATTAATTTATTATTTAATAATATAAATATCTTAAGGGATAAGCTTTAAGATAAATTTTTATAAAATTATTTAGTATAAAATAATTGTAGTTTTTGAAGTAGCCATTAATTGTAAGTATTTTATAATATTATTTTTTGTAAATATTATTTACTTAGTTTTTAAATTTTTATTAAAATATTAATTGTAATTAGAAAAATTAAGAGACAATGAAAAAATTAGTATATTTTAATCTATAAATAAATAAAAATGAAAGGTTTTTTAAAGGAACTCGGCAAATTAAATATTCGCCTGTTCATCAAAAACATGTCTTTTTGGATTTATTTAAAGTCTAACCTGCCCACTGAAATTTTTTAAAGGGTCGCGGTATTTTGACCGTGCAAGGGTTGCATAATTATTAGTTTTTTAAATGAAAGCTTGTATGAATGGTTGGACGAAATATAATTTTAAAGGGCAAGAAGACCCCTAATTTATAAAGAATTATTTAAATTTTATTAAAAAAATTATTTTGTTGGGCTGACAATAAAATTTATTAAACTTTTATTATTTTATAAGATTGATTATAACACTGAATTATTGATTAAAAATGAAGTTACCTTGGGGATAACAGCGTAATTTTTTTAAAGTGTTTGGATTAAGAGTAATTTTAGGTGTAGAAGTTTAAAGTATTGGGTCTGTTCGAACCTTAAATTCTTACATGATCTGAGTTCAAACCGGCGTAAGCCAGGTTGATTTCTATCTTTAAAAAATTAAAATATTTTAGTACGAAAGGACCAAATATTTGATATATTAATATTTTAATTTATGAATATAAATAATTTTACTATTTTGGCAGATTAGTGCAAAAAATTTAGAAATTATGTATGTAAATTATTTACAAATAGTACTTGATATGACAAGAATTATTATTATCAGAGTGGTTTTATTATTAGTATGTGTAATAGTAGGTCTAGCTTTTTTAAGTTTATTAGACCGAAAGGTTTTGGGGTATATCCAGATTCGTAAAGGGCAAAAGAGCAAACTTATACTTTAACGTCTATTTATTTACCTTATTATTTTAGTCCAATTTTTTCTTTATTTTTGGCCTTATTAATTTGGCTACGTATCCCTTATTATACTAATTTATTTATATTTATTTTAGGGGTTTTATTTTTTTTGTGCTGTACAAGATTAGGAATTTATACTGTAATAATTGCAGGATGATCATCTAATTCTAATTATGCATTATTAGGGGGTTTACGAGCAGTTGCTCAGACTATTTCTTATGAAGTTAGAATAGCATTAATTTTATTATGTTTTGCATTTTTGGTAGGAGATTATAATTTAATAAATTTTAAAATTTATCAAAATATTTGATTTATTTGAATTATATTTCCTTTAGCTTTAGTGCGAGTGGCTTCAATATTAGCTGAAACTAATAGAACCCTTTTCATTTTGCTGAAGGAGAATCTGAATTAGTTTCTGGGTTAAATGTAGAATATAGAAGAGGTGGATTTGCTTTAATTTTTTTTAGCAAAGTATGCAATAATTTTATTTATGAATATTAGTTTTTGTTGTAATTTTTTTAGGGTGTGATATTTATTCTTTAATATTTTATATTAAATTAATATTAATTTCTTTTTTATTTATTTGAGTTCGTGGTACATTATCTCCGTTTCGTTATGTTAAATTAATATATTTAGCTTGAAAAAGCTAAGAGTTATCTAAAGTTTATTAAAATTTTCTCAACCACCAATTTTCAATGTAATCCGACCAATTTGAAAGTTTTAGCCCACTTAGCAATTTTATAGAAAAGGATACCTCATTAGGTGATAGTAATTCAATTCTTTTAATTAAATCAGTTTTTTGGTCCCAAAGAACTAGGGAACCGAAAATTACTGAACTTTTGTATTATCGGTTTTCGGTATTTTTTTAATTATATCCGTAATTTATCGAAAATTGACTTTGCTAGAAAAATAGTTAAGAATATTCCTAATTCCCTTATAAGTTCTAAGTGAACACATAATATGTCCTTTAACGCTGTACTTTCATACCCCTTGATGAAATGCATCAACTTCAAATTT
>CAUVYM010000306.1:0-21610 GCA_963556165.1 Tipula helvola
AGTCTGGGGGTCCTAAAAGCGGATCGCACTGCATTTTAGAAAATAGAAATTGGTTTTTTAAATAATATGAACATCTAGATGTTCGAAAATAGGTGGATTAAATCAAATTGGGGAGTGTTTATTTTCAAAAACAAAATATAACGTGGGTATACTTGTCAGGTAGGTTTAGATTGATGGTGGGTTGATTATTTAACAAACGTTGGTTCTTCTTTTAAAACGTTTAGTAGATCACCGGTTGCCACAAACGAGATTATATTAAATTATATGAAGTCTGAGTCTATCATTTATATAGACCAGTTGCCTGGATACACCGGTTTAGAAAGATTAGGGTTCGGACATTTTACAATCAATCATAACAGCAATTTTGTTGATTCGATGACATGGGCTAATACCCAAAAGATTGAAAGCTTGTGGTCTGTAATGAAGAGGTATTGAGAAGAAGAGGTGTTTCGAGACGATGTGATTTGTTTTTCTATTTTATTTTAAAAGGAAATTTAAAGGTGCTGTTTTTGAAAAATAATAAAGATTTCGAGGATTAAAGGCTATTATTAACAAAGACCCCCGATGGTTAAAAAAAAATAATTAAAAAAAAATCAAAATAATTAATAAAAGTATAAATTGGTAATTTTAACTTCTTTATTAAAATACAAAAATTCGGATATTATTTCTATTAAACTCAGAAATGTATCAGCAGATCTAAAAACGTTTTTACGATACATATATTAATCAATATAACTCTGTATGTGTGTCCTCGTCGTCCCATTCATACTTTTAATTTTTTTTTTACACGCACTCCAACAAGTTTCTATGTTATTTGTGTGAACACCAGTAAGCGCATCTTTAGTGAATAGATTATGGTAACCACCTCATACACAAATGGACCAAGCAACGATAACGGCAAAGCTGGTCGGATGGATAGTTCGGGCCTCCGGTATAAACACTAAAACTATCGCTCCATATTCTGGAGTTTACCATGACAACTTGTTATATTATGAGGAAAATCGTTCTTCTTTTCCGATTTCTTACTAATTTTCTATATTCTTTCTTTGATATTGTATCAAACGATTCAAAAGCCCAGTATTTTCTTCTTATGTCTTCTGTTGGATTACCCCTGTTTGCTTCCAATTTCATGAATTTCGATTCGTCTATTTGGACTTTTGAGTTCTCACCCCGAAACATCGATTATTCTGGACAAATTTTCATGGTACATAATTTACGTATTTTTTTATACCATTTTATACAAATTGGCAAACTTATTCGTATTTTAATAGACACATTTTCAACCGGTGTTTCAAACGCCTGTTCATACAATAGAACCAACAATAGTCTACCTGGTATTTTTGAAGACTCGAAAAGGGATTCTGCTAATACTCCTCTTTCTATGTCATGCGTTTGCTCTCCTTTTCTTTCACGACATCACCACAGAAAACCGTTTAAATTTCTTGTTTTCTTTCCCAATTTCATTAAATTTTGACAATTTGGACAGCTTGAACTGTTCTTAATTAGATTCGTTCCAATTAACCATCTTAAAGTTGTTTTGTTATTTTTAATGATTTATAGAAATTTAATAAATTCATGAAGTTTATTAACTTATAATTATCAATTTATTGTTTTATTAATTATTTTATTAATTATTTTATTAATTATTTTTTAAATTTTTTTTTAAAAATTGGGGGGTCTTTGTTAATAATAGCCGGATTAAATAAATAATTACTAAAAAAGAACTAGGTTCGAACTCAAGGGGACATGCGATGGTCCAACCAAGTATTTTATATTTAAAAATAATAAATTTAATTTATAATTATATTAATAAAGCTTATATTTGGGATTAGAACCTTTATAAATATTTTACATTTAAAAATAATTAAATCCCCCGAATGAATAAATTAACTGTTACACCTCTTGGTGCCGGATCTGAAGTAGGAAGAAGTTGTGTTCACATTAAATATTTAGAGACTGAAATATTGTTAGATTGTGGTATTCATCCCGCTTATACCGGTCAATGCAGTCTTCCATATTTAGATTTGGTTGATTTATCTAAAATAAACGCAATTTTTATAACACATTTTCATTTAGACCATGGTGGTGGGTTACCATATTTAACAGAAAAAACGAATTTTAATGGAAGAGTATTTATGACACATCCAACCAAAAGTATTTTAAGATTATTGTTAAATGATTATTCTAGGTTAGTTGTCACAGGATCTGAAGATAGTTTTACAGACTCGGAATTAAGAAAATGTATGGAAAGAATAAGAACGATAGATTATTATCAACAAATTAAAAATAAATGATTTAAAAATTACAGCATTAAATGCCGGACACGTTTTAGGAGCAGCGATGTTTCTGATACAAGCAGAGAATACTACTTTTATACACTGGAGACTATTCAAGAGAAGAGGATAGACATTTAAAGGAAGCAGATTTACCGTCTGTAATCCACGGTACAAATGTTGAAGAAAAGAATAATAAGATAGACGTCTTAATTTGTGAATCTACTTATGGAGTTGGCTGTCATTTACCGAAATTAGAAAGAGAAAAGAGATTCACATCTGAAGTAACAAAAATATTAAACAGAGGTGGTAGAGCACTTTTACCGGTCTTTGCTTTAGGCAGAGCACAAGAACTGTTATTGATTTTAGAAGAACAGTGGAGTACCAATAAATTGAAGTACCCAATCTATTATGTTTCCACTTTAGCAAGAAAGTGTATGAACATTTATCAAACATATTTAACGATGATGAATAATAATATTCAAAGACAGAATGATCCTTTTAACTTTAAACATATTTCATATTTAGATTCTCTTAATTCTTTTGAGGACAGTGGACCGTGTGTGATGGTTTGTAGTCCAGGAATGTTACAAAGCGGTGTTTCAAGAGAATTGTTTGATAAATGGTGTTCAAATGAGAAGAATGGTGTTATACTAACAGGATATTCTGTGCAAGGTACTTTAGCAAAAGAGGTTTTATCGGAACCTTCACATATTACAACATTCTCGGGATTAAAAGTGCCTTTGAAAATGTCTGTTAGTTTTACTTCTTTTTCTGCTCACGTAGATTTTTTACAAAATTCAAGTTACATTTCAGAAGTTAAACCAGAAAAATTGTTTCTAGTTCATGGGGAATCAAATGAAATGCAAAGATTAAAGAATGCAATCCTTCATAATAATAAAGAGATAGATTGTATAATATTAAGAAATGGTGAAGATTCTTCTGTTGATATAAAACAATCAGAGACCGTTACTCTTCCAATTACAAAAGAAGATACAATTTTTACGGGAATATTGGTAAGAGGAAAGAAAATAAAGGTAATTAAACCAGAAGGAATTAGTTTAATACAAAAACAGATAATTAATTACAATAACAACCTGAAAAGTATAAAAAGTTTATTGTTCAATTATTTTGAACCTGTAATCAAAATCATTTCAGAAGATGAATGCAATTTCTTTATAGGAGATATTAATGTGAAATTAAATGAAAAGGATATTAGTTTGGAATGGAGTAGCAATCATAAAAACGATTTGTTGGCTATGACAATTTGTAGAATATCAACAATAGAAGAAAATGTATCTTTTAATTTAAAACCATTGATTAATAAGAAAGATGCCTTGATAAATCTTCTAAAAAATTATTTTCTGGAAGTAAATGTTGTTGGAGATGAGTTAGAGATAATAGAAAATAACAATGTTTATAAGATTGTGGAAGGTGAAGTTCGAGGAGAAGGGGTTCATAAAGAAAATATTGAAAAGTTGGTTGATAGAATTGGAAGAGTGTTTGATTAAACTAATAAGTATTTATAAAAAATAGGTATTTATAAAAAAATAAGTATTTATAAAAAATAGGTATTTATAAAAAATAAGTATTTATAAAAATAAGTATTTATAATAAACCGGTATTAAAATTTAAGCAAAACTTAACATGTAGCTGTAATAAAAATATTCTATTCTTAATTATTTAAATACGATGCTGTCAATTAACCTGGAGATTATAAAATGTTTCACGAAGATATACATTGTTAGGATTGGATTGTATTTATTGTCGGTTTGTTGTATATACATGTAATACAATGTTCTTATGCTAGTTTGACTTGTATTATAAGAATATTTTTTGGTTGTATAAACTTTTTGTTAGATTCTCCGGAAAGGACTGGCTATTTAAATAAATTGTCGTGTGATCTGTATTGTTTGTAATTTAACAATTCGTATTTGTTTATTTATATTCTACAGTTGTGTTTGAATTCTTTTATTTGGGATAAGAAGATGATCAAGGAGAGGCCTATCTGATATATGAATATTAGGGCATTCATGGTCTAGACCAATGTTTCCCAAACTTTTTAGGTCTAGGGCCCCATTTTCAGTACTAAATTACAAAAGGCTCCAATTTTCAAAAAAAAATTACTAATTTTTATTTATTGAGAATTATGTCGTTGATGATTATCACAAAGTTTTTTAAAGTCAGGAGTTAATATAGAAATTTCACATCGTAGATCTCTCCTATTTCTGTTATTGACAATCTATTTCTCTTTTTACTTAATAAATCATTAACAACACTAAAACCGCTTTCGACCAAATATGATGTAGGAAATGGAAGTAAAATTTTCCTTGCTTTTTGTGTCGTAAGAGGATAGGTATCTGCCATATAATCATTCAGCCAGCATGTCGTTTCCTCATTGTTAAATATCGCTTTCACCGTATCATCATTCTTCAAGACTGCCATTTCTTCTTGAGATTAGCTTCAACTGTTTCCAAATCCGTTGTTAATGGTTGTGTTGTCCAATTAGGAATTTTAAAATCTCTTAAATCGGAAAATCTGTAATTCATCTTATAAATTAGCGTAGAAAGATGGTCACATATACCTTTCGGTACCTCATTTGAGATGTTACATTTCTGCAGCCAATTAAGACCATTAAAATTCTTAATGTGGATGTTCTTTTGTAATATATTCAAATATTCAATAAATCCTAGAATATTTGCCTTAGCATCAATCAATGTAAGTCTCTTACCTTGAAGTTTTTTGTTTAAGTTTTTCAACCTTTCAAAAATATCAGCCAAATAACTCAACATAGCCTTTCCATCCTTATTGTTAAGGATAATCACCTCTTGACTGTCCATTAAAAACTTCATAAGTAAATCATACATTTCCATGAATCTACTTAAAAAGATATTCTTGGACAGCCACCTTATTTCCGTATGTAGGATCAATCTTCTGTATTCACCACTATCCTGTTTACAAAATCCTTTGAATATTCGATCTAGTTTAGAAGAACCCTTAATGTAATTAATACACTTGATCGCGGCAGTCAAAATTTCACTTAGCACGAATGAAAGTTTTTTTGAGACCAGGTTTTCTCTGTGTATAATGCAATGAATTGTCAACAGGTTTGGATTTTCATCTTTTATTGGTTTCAAACATCCACTATTATTCCCAATCATTGCAGGGGCGCCATCTGCAGCACAAGATATGATGTTTTTAAAAGGAATCTTGTTTTTTGATAAGTATTCCTTAAGGATGTTAAAGATGTCAATGGCCTTTGTGGTCGTTTCAAAGGATTCACAAAAAAGCATTTCCTCGCAGAAATGTTGTTTATCAATAAATCTAACGTATGCCATAAGTATTGCATCGTTGTTCCTGACAGTGCTCTCATCGAGTTGTAAAGAAAACTCTCTCGTTCTTAATTTGTTGATCAGTTGTGATTCTAGGTTATCACCTATTTCATCTATTCTTACTTTTACAGTGTTGTTACTAAGAGGAAGTTTGTTTACCACTGAAGGGTTCATGCCAAACATGTTGCTTAAATATGAAGCAATTACGGGTTTTAGTAGTCTCTCTCCGATGGTATGTGGTTCACCAGTCTTTGCTAAAAGATAAGCTATCTCAAAACTTGGTTTGAGAACATCAGTGGAGAGCATTGAAGAATCGTTGATCAGTTCAATAATTGTACTTCTTTTGTCAAAACGTTCTTTTAACAAATTAAACACAGACAGGTCTGCTGCTGTGTAATCTTTATGTGATGAGTTAAGATGTCTTTTCATTTTACTACTGTTCATCATTTCATTTCTAAACTCCTTGTTGCAGATTAAACAATAGGGAATAGTTTTATTATCTAGAGATGCTATAAATCCACATTTTAAATAAATTTGGTTGTATAAACGAATTATTTCTTTTTCATTGGTACACATTTTTTTATTAAAGGTCAAAAAAATTAAAAATTTAAAATTCTCAAAAGGCCCCAAAAAAAACCCATATGGCCCCAGATGGGGTCTAGGGTCCCAGTTTGGAAAACACTGGTCTAGACGATGAATTGCCCTAGTAATAACTTACATCCTAGAAGTGCGTTTAGTTTAATGTTAATCGATAACTATTTTGTAAATTCCTATACTTATTTCCACATATAAGATATTTAAATATATTTAATCAAAATTAGGTTATGTAAAACATATTTCCGTGGTATATTAAAATCTTATTTAAGTAATGAAAATAAGACCGTTGTTAAAAACAACGTGTTTCGTTGTTTGTATGCTGTTATAATATTTATTTCAGTTCTATTGGGGAAACCATCTTGATTCTGAATTTTGCTCCTTCTTAACTCTTAACCTAACATCCAGCTAGATTTTTTTAGAATATTGCATTTCGGCTAATGGACCCAAGTTTAGACACATTCGAGTCCAGTTTTTTATTTTATTTTTCAACCCGGAATATCAATGAGTAATAAAATGAAGAGGATTAATGTCGAAACTTCTTATGAGACTTTTGTAAGGGAAAAGATAAAGAAAATGGTTTGTAGATACTGTTTGGGCAATCTAAGAATATTAATTCAAATAGTATGTTGAGATGCAGCAGAAAGACTTGTAGACAATATGAGTCAATTTTTACTAGCAAGATGTTTTGCAATACTTCGTTGCATC
The DNA here is from genome assembly GCA_963556165.1 of Tipula helvola. NCBI lineage: Eukaryota > Metazoa > Arthropoda > Insecta > Diptera > Tipulidae > Tipula > Tipula helvola. The sequence continues at coordinate 6,908 of CAUVYM010000306.1, forward strand.
CCAGAGAAGTATTTAATATAATACTTTTTATCATAAGCGGGAACAAAACATCGTCTTTCTAGCTTCTTAATCATGTCAACAGAAAAGCAATGAGACGAATTAAAACCGTTTTATTAAAGGTTTTGAATATTTGGTTTTTGGGAATGAATGAAAAGATAGGAGGACCCGGTATTATTGTTGAAATCGACGAGTCGAAATTCGGAAAAGTTAAATATAATAAAGGGCACAGGGTTGACGGTGTTTGGCATGGTGGAAAGAACCCAAGAAAGAAAAACAATTGTTACAAAAGTTGAGAATCGAAAGGCTGAGACACTAAGCGCCTTAATAATAAAATTTATCAAGCCAGGCTCTATTATATATTCTGATAAATGGAAAGACTACAGAAATCTTGAGCGATATGGTTTCATTCATAAAACAGTGAACCATTCAATTGAATTTGTAAATAAAACTGATGATGTTCATACAAATACGATAGAAGGAAATTGGTGTAGCTTAAAAGAACTAACACCGAAAAGATATCGCACGAAAACACTTATCGATTTATATTTAAATATTTATATGTTAAAAAGAAAAAGCTCTACAAACTTAATAGAATGTTTATTAAATATTTTATGATTCTTCCTCTTTTTCCTCTTTCTTTTTTTAATTTGGGGTTGAAATGAAATAAAATACTGGACTCGAATGTGTCTAATATTGGGTCCCACCTCCTTGCATTTCAAACTAAAAATTAACAAAATAATTTATGTGAAACATAAAATTTCGTTGCAAAACGAGATTTACTTTTGCGAGTACGATAAAAACTTTTAGTTTATAATCTGAGCTGGTCATTTTTTGTTAATAGTACAGATTACATACATGTATAAAATATACATATAGCTAAACCATTAAATGGTCAAATTTTATATGAATGCTTTTTGACACTAATAATTCTTGTCCAGTTTTGAATAGGTAGAATTAATAGAGTTTGTTGGTATAGTTAAAACATATAAGATAGAACTAAATCGCGCGTTATGAATCATTAGAATCTTGTATCATTAAATAACTTAAACGTTTGGTTCAGTGTAAAAATTGGAATTTGAAATGTATAAGAAACGTATATATGTTTAATTTGAATATAAAAGATCTGATGGTATCCCATGTACTTTCTTTTTAGTTTATATATAATACGGTTTACCGCAAATCTAATCTATTTTTACTATATTTGTATTATACAATCTATAACATTTTAAAACTCTATTAGTAAACCTCAAACAAAATAAATATATAGGAACAAAAAAAATCGTTGTTAGTAAAAGCTCATGGTTTTTTTATATCAAACACTTTTTCTCAGCTATAATATAATTTAAAACTCGTTTCTTTTATTTTAAAAGCTCGTTTTTCTGAATAACAACTCTTCATATCATATAAAAACGGAAATTTTAAGAAATAAACATCCATGATGGTTTATTTAACTCAAATATTTATGTTATAATAGTATAACACATAAAAATTATTTTGATGTTTTTTGAAATTTTGCTATCTCGATGTTTTTTGCGTTCTTTATTGATGACGATTGAATAAATGTTATATTGCGACCAATAAACATATTTTGAATAACTAATGTAAAGTTTTGCCTATGGTCTTTGTTTGGGTTTTATCTGGAATGAATATCAGCTAAACAATTATTGTTTCTTATGATAAAATATAAATGGAAGTAACTTTTCAAGAGAATTTATATATCTGCAACAAAATCGAAGATATTTGGATGTATCTTTATGTAAAACGTGGAAATGTACATTTGTTTGTTCATAGTTCAAAAGTATTTATTTTGGTAAATTTTCAATTAGATAAATATCTTGCACTTTAAAACCTCGTTTATTGGGGAATACCCCTCTTATTTTTTATATTTCATTTTATTAATACCGGGAACAAACTAAGTACCTCTTATGTTTCATTCATTAAGGAATTGGTCAGAATACATACAATAACAATCTAAAGGAATGCCAGTTTTCAGAATTATTTTAGCAAAACGTAATTCCTTTCGGATGTTTTATAATGCATTAAAAAAATATAAAGTTTAGAATATGGGATATCGTTAAAAATACTGGGGGTTTAAACTATATTGAATTTATTGTCAGTATTTAAAGTTGTTGAATTGTTTTATATACCAACATAGATTCTGCAATAAACAACTCATTATCTATAAAAAGCACTTTTTGTTGAAATAAAGAAATCATTGTATTAGTTTGATAAAGGATGTTTATTGTGTCGTTTATCGGTTTTAAACCTTATATGATGAAGGGTATAGGGTATAAGTATACTTTAGGGGGGGCAATTTTTAAAATTAAAATATTAAAAAATTAAAGAATAAAATATAAAATAAAATTTTTTAAAGGTAACTTTAATTTAAAATTATAACAATAAAAATAGATTTTAAATGTTATTATTTATTTTTAATTAAAAGATCTTTTCCTAAAAACATATGAAATTGAAAGAAGTATACGAACATTGCAGAAATACTCGAAATTTAATCGATTTTATGAAAGATCTTGGTTTATTACAACCAACCCCCGTATGCCCAGCATGTCACCAAAGCATGAAATTCGAAAAAGATTCGTCGTCACTAAACGGTTATATTTATGTATGCCGTGTTAGAACGAATTCGAATAGGCACAAATGTAAAAGTATGATAACAAAAGGGAGTTTTTTCGAAGACTCGCGTTTACCCCTTGAAAAGATTTTTTCTATGATGTTGTATTTTTGGGGAGCGGAATGTTCTGTAAAGCAAGTGAAAATGTTTACTGGGTTATCAAAAAAAACAATAATACAGTGGTTTCAATATTTTAGGGATATTGTGAGTCATAAATTAGTCTCAGAACCATTATTATTTGGTGGGGAAAATAAAAGAGTGCAGATTGATGAGTCAAAGTTTATGAAACTTTTACATCACAGAGGTGAGCCAAGAGGAAACACTAGAGATGGTTGGGTGTTTGGTATTTTTGATGAAGATTCAAAAAATGTCCATTTTGAATTTGTTATGGACAGGACACAACAGACTATTTTTCCGATTATAGCGCGTGTTGTTTTACCTGGAACGACCATATGGTCAGATGAATATGCCACATATACAGGTGGTCCTAATAGGAACCCTGAAGCACCTACACCACTTTCACTTTTAGGTCCATATATTCATAAATTTGTAAACCATTCAAGACATTTTATTGACCCAGTAAGCGGTGTGCATACGAACTCAATTGAAGGGTCATGGGCATTATGCAAAAGAAAATTTAAATATATGTTTGGAACAAGGAGTAGTTTTATACCATCTTATCTTGATGAGTTTATGTGGAGAAGAAGATTTTGTACTGATAATGATGCGTTTGAAAAGCTTATGTTGCATATTAGTGAAAAATACGTTTTTGTTCGTTAAATTCCACTTTAATTTTTATATATATTTGAGTTATAACGCGTTTTATTATAATTTTAAATTAAAGTTACTTCTGAAAGTCTTGATTTCATTTTTTATTTTTTATATTAATTTTTTAATATTTTATATTTTATTCTTTAATTTTTTAATATTTTAATTTTAAAATTGCCCCCCCTAAAGTATACTTATACCGGGTATAGACCTCATTAACCACCATTTTAAAATTTACAGCCCTGCTTTAAAATGCTTTTAACGGGTAACGTTATTTGATCATACATATTGATTTTATGATTTCTTCTTAAACGTCGTAAATTTTTCATAACTTCCGTTTTGGTAAAAAAAAATAATATCAATTTTTAAAAAATAATTGAAAGTATATTTAGAAAACCAAATTGCGTAGAAATTATATTTAATTTTTTTATTTAATAGCTCTTTTAGTTTCCATGCTTATTCCACTGTCCTTTTTTTCTGGATAAAGCTAACGAGAATGTTTTTATGTTGTTTTCTTTCCTCTGGTATAGAAACTACTGGTTTCATCCCTCTCCGTCTGTAAACATCGATATATTATATGCAAAGACATAAAATATAAGCAAATTATTAAACAAATAAGGGTAAGTATCATGTGGTAAGGGATATTTTGGTAATTTAAATGTTTTTTTATAACCATCAGGTAAATTTAAAAATACAAATAACAGAAAAGTTTGATCGTTCAATCACAAAAAAAAATAGATACTTTTTTGAAAAAAAATAGTTCGGAAACCTCGTTGATTATTGTATTTTTATTTCTGTCAAAAAACATGTTATCATTTGTATTTATTTCTAGGTTTAATAGATACATAATTAGTTTCGTAACTTTAAGTAGCAATCTTGAGAAATAAAAAAATTAATAGAACAATCTTTTGTTTTAAAGCCATATGTATTAATAAAAAATTGAATCGATCTGTTTTTTTTATTTTTAGTAACTGTTCACTTTTGGGGCCGGGATCTAACCCCGATATTGTAAATCTATGTATTGTTTCTATTTTTTTTTCTAATGAATGCTTTTGAAACAGGACAACGCACTGTTGATGATGAATCCGGTTTTTATTCGCAGTTGAGCTAGATATAATATCCTTAGAACCTATAAACACCCCAGATGTAATTTTTTAATGAAAATTGAACTTGGAAAAGTCCGCCATGTTCATAATACAGTCAACCCTGTCTTATATGAACATCCTCTTATATGAACATCTCTTTAATATGAACGGTTTATAAAATTTACTTAATTAAAGCTTGATATATACGAAGTTAATGTGAACATTGTTAATTTTTAACAATGAACAAAAAAAATTATTTCAATTGTAATTTTTTTCGTAAAAACTGTTATAAAATTTCGAAATATAGAACCAAGAATTCGAAAAAAAAAGATTAAAATGTTTTAAAATTTTATCAAAATGTATTAAAGGTCAAGTTAATTTGTTTTTTCCTTATGCATGATAAATTAACCAATTTTCGTGTTCTATTTTTAAAATATTATGTTTTTAATTTTTAAATATTTTGTTTTTTAATTTTTCACAATGACAAAACGGGCAAACAAACATAAACGGCGCGATCTTAGCATAGAAACAAAGAAAATAATCATTAATGATTCCACAAGCAATCATATAAACCAAAGATCGCTGGCTAAGAAGTATTGTGTCTCATTAGGTTGTATAAACGGGATATTGAAAAATCAGAAAAGCATTTTAGAGGTAGAAAATAATTTTACACGAAAAAGGAAGCTGTATAAAACGGAACACCTAGATCCAATTTTATACAAATGGTTTCAGATTAAAAAAAACAAAGGGTTCCCAGTTTCTGGACCACTCTTACAGACAAAAGCAAAAAATATTGCCGAAGAAATGGGTATTTCTGATTTTCAGGCCTCATCTGGGTGGTTGCAGTTATTTTTGAAACGACATAAAATAAAATCACGGATATTATCTGGAGAATCTGGTTTAATTGACAATGATGCGATTACGACCTTTTTCGAGAAAAAAGAAACTTTAATTAATAATTATAAACCTGAGAATATTTTTAACTGCGATGAATCCGCATTATTCTTCAAAGAAACCTAATTATGCATTACGGCGGAGGATAGTAAAATGGGTAGATTTCAGAAACAGCGCGTTACTATTTTACTTTGCTGTAGTGCCATCGGTTAAAAATGCCACCCTTAGTAATTGGATCGGCCCAAAAACCACGATGCTTCAATAAACTTGATTTAAACAAACTAGGTGTTGTATATAAGGCCAACAAAAAATCATGAATGACTTTAAGCATATTTGAAGATTGGTTACATTTATTGAACCAAAGAATGAAATCAGACAAAAGAAATATTCTGTTAGTATTGGATAACGCAACTGTTCACCCAGCCGTAATTTCTTTGTCAAATGTGAAATTGCTATATCTGCCCAAAAACACTACTAGTAAGACGCAGCCATTAAACCAGGCTATTTCGTTCTTTTAAATCAAAACATAGGTCAATGTTGCTTGAAAAAATGGTTTTACATGAAGAAATGGAATATGGTGAAATTATTAAACTAATGAATTTGTTACAATGCGTAAATACGATACAACGTGCATGGTCTGAAGTTTCAATTAAAACTATTGAAAATTGCTTTTTTAGGGCTGGCTTTATGAGAGAATCAGGGGGGTTATCAGAAAACTTGTTATGTGAAACAGTTGATTGGAAATTATTGCAAACTGCAGAAGATTTTCAAGCTTATGAGGAAATATTTGAAGAGGACGACAACAATTTTATTTTAAATGAGGCAAATTGTTCTATTAATGAGAATTCAGAAGTCTTAAACAATGAAAATCAAGCAGATGAATTACACTATTGTCCTACGAGCAAAGATGTAATAAACTCAATTGATATTATTGAATCTTGGATGCTTTCCAATTCCCCGCATTCCATATATCTGTTGAAGCCAATTATAAATAAGATAATAAGAGAAAGAAAGGCCAGAAAATTAAAAATAACGGACTTTATTATTAAAAAATGATTTTTCGGTAAGATAATATCTTCTTTCTAATATGAACACTTTTTATATATGAACATCCAAAAAAAATTCAAACCTAGTGTTCATATTAAAGAGGGTTGACTGTATAAAGATGTAATGCCTCGATGGGATCTTAGATGCTGTTCGTTTATTAATCTGTATTTTTCTTTGCTTTCATAGTCGGGAAAATATATAAGCGGATCATTGCTTCCGTTTAAACAAATATTCTTTCATTAAGCATTAAAAGTTTTTCTACTTCCCTTAGGAAATTGCGTTTAGAATCCCTTCTTAAGCTTATTGGGAGTATAAAGTTCTGTAATGAATTTTTTATTTCCTGGTATTCGCTTGGTGTTCTTATTTCTATTCGCAAACCTATTTGTATTAAAAAATTTTACATTAAAAGTGTAAAATTAAAAAAATAAAAAATAAAAAATAAAAAAGTTATTAATGGGATTAGAACCATGTCACTATTTCTTACTACAGACAGTGTTAAGCTCATCCTGTTGGATGCTTTTTATTCGGATAACGTCCTTTTCGTCCTTAATTTTGCTCACTAGATAATAAAAGCTGTTTCTTGTGTTCCCGAATGTCGAGGCAAAAGTCTGGTGCCAACCTTCAATGGCATTATTAGTTTTGGGAATACTTATATTGAGAATGTTATTGGAATGCCATATTTCTGGGGGAAATCTACAGCCCATATCTCATTAGGTCCTATAAAAGTAGTTGTAGAGCGGAGTTAAACAGTCAGGAAAGGTAGAGGAATTAGCCAGCAATAGATAAGCTTTAATTATTCGGATCATGCGTAAAACCCCCCCTCCCGAAAAAGTGAACAAGCGTAATGATCCCCCGAATCTGTAAACGTAAGATAAATCAATAAAACTTAATATATTTTCTTCTGAAACATATGTACAACAATTAAATAGAAACTATAGTGCTCAAAAAAGCAATAAAATTTTATAACCTGTTACCCCACTCTCCCCCTACACTCTTCGTGTAATCACTTCTCCTTAGACTTTTCCGCCAATGACTTCTCCCCAAACCCTTCCGCCCATCACTCCCCCCCTCACTCTTCCCGATCACTACCCACACGCTCTTCCGCCAATCACGTTCCCACACATTTTTTAACCCCTCCGCATCAATTTTTCGCTATTAAGGTTTCTTCCACCCAATTCTAGCCAAAATAACTCTAAAAACAAATAATATTCATTCCAGCCAAATAAATTTAAAATATTAATATCACTAATTATATATTTTAAAACATACTTGCATTAAAAACGAGTTTAACTTTTGAAAATTTTCTGTTTTTTGAAAATTAGATGTTAATAAAACAATTTAAAAATTATATTATTTTTAAATCCAATTAAGCACCGTAAAAAAAGTGAGTTTTTAAATTTAAACTATTTTTATAAATTAGTATATATATTGCAACCGATATGATGATGCAAAATTATTAAAATAAAAATGTATAACAATTTCTGAAAGTATGAACAATAAATTATAATTTTAATTTATACTTATATGCTCAAAAAATATATAAACAAATATAATATTGTGTAAATTATATAATATCAAAGCAAAAAGCATTCAAACATAAAAATTACCGTCCAACTTTAATGCCCTCAAACAATTTACCGATCAGATTATCCTTAGAATTAGTCCTAAACATAAATTCAATACAAAACCTAACACTATCCTCAAACCTTATACCTTTCTTCTTTTTTACCGCCAATTTCAAGGAATTGTTAAAACTTTCAACGTTCTATGTATGAACGCCTGTTTCCGGACAGACAAAATTGTATTTGTGAACAATTATTTTATGCACATACTCAACATCGTTGCTCAATCTCGAATACGACCTCTAATCATCACCATGTATTGTAGATCCAGATAAAACGTGAGCTTTTACGATGGGTAGTAAAACATTGGATGTTCTATTTTCCACCATCTGAAAATAAACCTGGCTTGGTTTAGAAGACACGTCAACAATACAAAATGCCCAATGTTTTGTTAAGGAACGACCCCGATGAGATTTTGACGAAAAGTTCATCATTACCTCATCAATATGACACAACCTCAAGGGTCCTCCTAATTTAATCGGATTTTTATCAAAATAAATTTTGATTTCTTGATCTATTTTTTAAATTATAGGACAAAGGGTTTTGCTATTGATCTCTACCAAGTTTAAAATTTGATACTGTTGCAAATCAGCACAAATATAAAAAAATTTTGATAATTTTTCAGAGTGAAGTTCGGAAACTTTCGAAAAAGGACTCCTTTCGGACACAGGTGGTTGTTTGATAATGTGAACAACGTGTATTACAACATCGCCAGTTCAAACCATCCTGTGAGTCTACAGTCGGTTTAAGTAACATTAAAACGTTACAAAATCGACAGTCGACTTGCGACCTTAAAAGTCCCTTAGCAAAAGCAAAAGACATAATTGTTTGGGAATTCATGGTTGAAATCTCTTCTAACATTGATATGTTGATTGCCATGGGTAAAATCGTGTATTTTATTAAATAATTAAAGATAAAATTTAAAACAGCATAGTGATGGTTCAAACCTGCGCTGTCGTGCGTAACAATCCCCCCGTCAGGGGATTGTTACGCATGATCCATTATTTCTTCGAAATCAACAAAAACACGTGATCTTAGAGCCATCGTATGCTTTAAAACGTTGTAATTAGTGGCATAAAGATTAGAAAGTCTCAGTTCGTTGACTTTTCTATCTATCACCTAATCTAGATGAAACGGGCAACCGGATATTCGACATCAAGGAAATGTTTCTTGAAAAGCAGATCCGGCAGCATGTTCAAAGTCAGTTTTAAGAATTTGTGCAGAGAATGTTATGTTTGATATCTGGGAAATTAGAATAAACAAATTCAAGTAGTTTTCCTTCATCTTGTTCTTGGAAATGGCAAAAATGCAGGGAAAAACATTGATATCTTTGATATCACTTATAGTATATAACTGAAAGTACAGATATATTACGACACTAAAAGGGCCATCGACCGCCCATGCAGAATTTTCCGACAGCTTTGTGATTGCATGGTCAGAAAAGAATAGAATAATATTTTCATCACGTAGAAAACTACCATATTTTTCAGGCCATATCTGTACAATGGGTGTGATTCATGCGTGCACTGAAGATTGTTACTTAATTTTAAAGTAAGGTCTGTATAGGGCTTGGGATTAAGAAAATTAAGTCTATAGACTTGTAAAATTCTTGTAATCAAAGAAAAAGAGCCCAAAGCCCTAATAATATCGAGGCCCGCTCCCCGTATAGTTGAAAATATAACTGATCTTGACTATCGCTCGTTTCGATTATACGCGCCTTCATTTTTTCGATCAACGGCTTTTTAATGGTTAGGTCTATTTCAGCGGTATGGTCGTGTGGAGTTAACCTTGTTAACTTAGCCAAATTGGTGGCATAATCATACTTAGTATACCCAGTACTCTTACATGTGATATCTATACATCTCCATACCTAACTCTGTAAATTAGGCCTCTTTTGGTCATAAATGAAGTTATTGTCATCGATAATTTGATCTCGACTGCGTTGACTTTTAACGATTAACATTTTTACCCCTAAAAGTGGTATGAAATCACGTGGTACCGTTTTTTTAAAAGATTTTTGTTTTTCGATTATTTTGGAAGGACTAATATCGAAATATTCCTCGGTTTAATAAAAATTAATGAAATTTAAAATTTAAAATAGTATTTATTGTTTTATTATTTATTATTTTTTTTTATTATTTTTTTAATATTTATTTTTTAAAAATACAAAAAGTCAATTATTTTATACAATTCCAACCTAACATTAAAAGATATAGTATTTCAGGGATTCGAACCAGCTAACCCTAACCGGACACTAGCCGAAATCACTAAGGGATACAGAAAAGGACTCTTTATAGAAAGATCTTTAATATATAAGAATTAAAATAAGAATTTATTTATAAATTTAATTTTTAAAATCCTCCTCCTTTTTAGAAATTGCAAAAACAATTGTATTTTTTTTTATTTTTATACCAGTTTTAGGCAAATCTGCGACCCTATCTCCTAATTACATTATTTTATTTTTAATTAAAAAAACAATAAAGCTTAAAATTATAAAAAATATTCCAAAATAAAAATAGTTATATCTTTTCGTATAAAATATTTCACCACCAACAGTACAATAAAATATTTTCCCACCAATTTTCACTATTCCTGAAATAGGAAAATCAGAAACCTTTTTTGAAAAGAAATTATTTATAATTTTACCATCCGCTGTACCAAAAATATCATCCTCTTTAGATAAACTAGTAACTTTATTGATTTTTTTTATTTTTTGCTTTTTTGTAACTAAATTTAAATAAATAATTTTCTGTGGTTGACATAAAATCAACCAATCATTTTTTACTTTAAAATTCTTTATTTCTTCATTTGTATAATCCGACAACTTTTTAATCCCATTATAATAAAAAAGAAAATCATGTAAAATTTCATTTTTTATTAAATCTTTATTTTCTATTTCTAGTTCTTTTATTTCGTTATTAAAATAATAAATGCTCTTTAAAAACAATAGATTCTTACAATTAATTTGTAATTTTTTAATAATTTTAATTCTTAAACCTTTTAATTTAAGGAAATAAACCAAATTTTCACTTTTGGCTAAAAAAATCTGTGATTTTTTGTTTGTTGAAAATATTATTTGGGTAATAGGTTCTTCTGTTGTGATCTCTGATAAAATATTTAAATCTGTATCACAGACTATCAGGCCGTTTGATTTACCAAATAGTGGATTTCCACCTCCACCGCCCGCATAAATAAATCCATTGTTACTTGAAAGGCAAAAAAAGGGATATTTATTTATCATGGGTTTCTTTGATAAATGAATTATATTACAGGGATCTAATCTTGATTTTGTTTAATATTTATAATCAAAATATTTGTGAGAATTCTGCTAAAACTAATTAACAAATACACGATCACGCACTTTTTATGTACAATTTTCGTTCGTTTATTTTAAATGTACCTTCTTATGATATGCTATTCTAATACGTGAATCGGTATTTGTTGTTTTGCGTGGATTTATTACATGTACTGATGCAGATCTTTAGTCTTCTAATAAAATTTTATGTTTTATTTTCTCCAATTGCTTGTCACCAGTCGATCCACTGATGTTCTTCATTCCTATCGGTGCTCTAATACCAGTTATATCTTTGTTCTTTTATTTGAGGCAACTATTCTGTATGTCTTAAACCGTTGTTATGATAATTTAAACACAATAAGATGTTCAATTTGTTTTCTCCGAAAATCGTATTTTTTACGTAAAAAGTGATTTATTTTATAAACGCAAAAGATTTTAAGATGCAACAATAAAAGGGAATGCGTTAATTAAAAATACAAATATTCTAATACAGGTCTTTTTATTTTACTTTCTTTATTTTTATTTTACTTTCTTTATTTTTATTTTACTTTCTTTATTTTTATTTTACTTTCTTTATTTTTATTTTACTTTCTTTATTTTTATTTTACTCTCAAATACTTCTGTTTGCTTTTGTGATTGAAACGGCTGTGCTTTAAATTCATAAAACAATGTCAAATCTATCCATCCATACTTTCTTATACAATAAAAACATGTTCCTTTGGAATTCAAAACATTTGTTACACCACAAAAACTTTCACACAAAATACAAATTACAAAAAAATCTTTTTGTTTAAGAATTTTAATATTTCCTTGTTGATCTATCTTTGTTTTTCTATGTTCTTTGTGTGCCTGTTCGTATAAACCGCATGCATTACAAATCATGTATCCGGTTTTCTTACTTTTTCTCCAAAAACAGCTCTCTTTAACCCCGCAATTAAAACAGATTTTGGGTTGTAAAATGTTTTGTATTTTATATTCGTTTTTTAAGTTGTTAACATCGTTGTATTCTTCTATCAAATAATCCTGTTTAAAATCTATATCCCCTTCCATAAAAAATATGATGAAGTGGATTTAAATATCTTTTGATCACAACATTTTTTATCAATCAATTAATAAGAATTGTTGGTAAATTTGAGGTGTTAACTGTTAAATTTAAAAATCAAACACAAAAAATCAAATATTTTAACTAAAATGTGATCGAATTACAACACTTTAACTCTGGGATCGAACCGCATAAATGGTTTTTTTATAGTTAATCGAAAAAAAATGAACATACTAAAATTACAACAAAAAATTCCATTCAAAAGATTTAGATGAGGAAATATCCGTAATATGTTTGTATACAACAATCATGTAACTTAAAAAAGCGATACCCTTATATAGATCTGGGTTAGGTAAAGTTGATGATTTTAAAAAACATATTTAAAATTCCTTAAATAAAGTTTGTTTGAAAACGTATTTTGCAGAATTGGTGGACGGTAAAGGTATAGTATCGGGGGGGCACTTTTATTAAAAATATATTAATTAATTAATTAAATTATAATATCAAAATAAATAAATATAAATATAAAGGATTTAATTTCTAAGCTAAATGAAAAGTATATTATTAAAAGTTTAATTGTTATTGTTATTGATTGTAACATTATTTACGGTTATATTATTAACATTCCATTCTTTAATATGTTGACAAATAATATTAAAAGGAATATCGATTCTGCAAAATCTCCGTCTCCACATAAACTCATCAAGATAAGAAGGAATAATTGTTCTTGAAGTACCAAACATATATTTAAACTTTCGCTTACAGAGTGACCAAGAACCCTCGATTGCATTTGTATTAACCCCAGTTTCTGGATCGGTAAAATGTAAAGAATGGTTTACCACTTCATGATTATATGGTCCTAGTAACTCAAGAGGAGTAGCACCCGATCTATTGTTTGGCCCTCCCGTGTAAGTAGAAAATTCATCAGTCCATATAGTAGTAAATGGACTGACACATCTTCTAATTATTGGAAAGATTGTGTCTTGTGTTCTGTCGTTTACAAGCTCAAAATGAACATTTTTTGAGTCCATATCATAAATTCCAAAGACCCAGCCTCCTCTGGCATTCCCTCTAACTTCACCTCTATGATGAAGTAGGTTCATAAATTTTGATTCGTCAATTTGTACTATCGAATCCTCACCACCAAATATTAGTGGGCTCTGAAGTAGCCTCCAACTACAGATATCTCTTAAGTATTGAAACCACTGAATAACAGTGGTTTTCATAAGATTGGTTCTTCCAACCACTTGCTTTACTGAACTCTCATCTGACCAATAAAAAATTATCTGAATCATCTTTTTCAATGTAATTCTTAAATCTGAGAAATATGACTTATATAAAATAGATTTTTTATATTTGTGTCGATTCGCTCTTGATCTATTTCTACAAATATAAATAAATTCGTTTTTCTCTGTGGAATCTTTTTCTAAGTTCATAGTTTTGCTGCAATATATGCACAGGGGCGATGGTTGTAATAGCCCCCTTTCCTTAAAAAATTCAATAAGCATTTTTTGGTTGCTTAATTTCAGATATAATTCTTCTGTAATCATCTCTATTAAGCTTTAATATTAAATCCTTTATATTTATATTTATTTATTTTGATATTATAATTTAATTAATTAATTAATATATTTTTAATAAAAGTGCCCCCCGATACTATACCTTTACCTTGGTGGACACTTCCACGTTATAATGTTTATCTAAAATCTCTTGTATCTCTGCTTGAATCATCACTGTCCATCACTCAAAAACGATAGCAAAGGAGTTTGATTAAAATCAACAATATATGTGCACAAAAAGGATACCCGCTATCCTAACATGTTACTGGAGTAATACAAGCTGTGAGGTAGCAAAGAAGTTTGTTTTCAAAAAATTGGTTTGGCGCCGTAAGAAGCAAAATAACACGCTTTAATCAGTGTAACCATCAAAAACGATCTTAAATCCAAAGTTATAGATTTTAAAAAATATTGGATTCAATAAAATTCATATGGTATCATTTTTTTGTAAAAAATATCGTACTTCTTCGTATTCGCCTTTTCATTAAAAAGACACTTAACAAATTTAAAAATTCATCAATGTTAAAACAATCAATACAAAAGAATATAACCAGAAGGTTGTTATCTATTATTTTATTAATATGTGTTAAGCTTCCTAAACCTAAAAAATATATCCCAATTAGTCGAATTACACATACTACCTCAATTTAAGAAGATAGAACACGGTTTTTTAAATTAATTTAATAATTTCAATATTTTTTGCCGAATATTTACATTTTTGTTCTTTTTCTTCATATAAATACGAAAATGTTTTTTGCTTTTTTC
>CAUVYM010000307.1:0-52000 GCA_963556165.1 Tipula helvola
ACACAGAAAATTACACTTTCTTGGTTGAAGTTTTAATCCAAATTTTCGAAATCATTCGAATATACTTTGAAGTCGGCTGTTATGTTCATTTAAATTGACTCGAAATACCACAACATCATCTAAATAAACCAGTGTTGGCATACCGGAAAAAAAATTGTAACGTTATTAATTTCGTTACACTTGGACATTAAATTTCGTTACATAATCACAACGCATCGAGCCTTGAAACATTGATTTTAAGAACATCGTTCACCGCAAGTTGTAACGTGTGAGCCATACACTTGACAGAGCTAAGTATTGGAATTTTAAGTTTCATCTCTGATTCTATTTCATCTACATCAAAAAGGTCAGCTTCATAATCACTGTCACATTCATCTTGGTAAATCGTTTCAGTTTCGCCGTCATTATCGTAATTCGCGCTTGTTGTTTGCGCTATGCCTATTAACTCTGATGCTTTTATGATATTCCGAGCGTTATCAGATGTAAAAGTACAGAGTTGGTCGCATTTAATTCCATATTTGTCACATATAGCCAAAATCTCATTGGACAAATTTTCACCAGAATGTTTTACATGTAATTCTTTTACAGCTAATGTCCGAATTACAATTTTATTATTTAATTCAAATTGTATATTTACACCCATTAATGATCTATCAAGTCGCGTTGCACAATCAACTATCAATGAGATCAATTTTTTATTTTTAACTTCTTTGGCAATAGATAGTCTATAATTCTCCGCTTTTGCACTAATATGTTCACGAATATTACGGCGGTTAACGGTTAAATTTAATGCCTTGTTGATCGGGTTAAATATTTTGCACAATGCACTCGACTCTACTGCACGAAGCGGAAAGCCATTTATGGTAACCATCTCTACGTATATATCTATCATTTCCTGTTTAGTCATACTCAACGAAATATTATTTTAGCATTCACAAATTCAGTTATGTCTTTTTGTTTTTGTAAATATTTTGGACTACATTGGGAGGCTTGTACTTCTAATTTAGATTTTTTTTGTTGACTAATTTCATTCATAACGATCGTGTGATGCCTTTTCAAATGCTTACGTAGATTCCCTGTATGCGTTCCGGGAATTGTAGTATCATCAAGGCATAATTTACATTTACTAGTGTTATTTTTAATTTCAAATTGCTTTCGAATTTCAACACCTTCTTCTTCCAAATGTCTACCCATCCTTCTAAAATAAATATATTTTAAAATAAAAATTAATTATTTTTGTTTTTGTTTAGATACTTTATTTTAGCTTACGAGTATAGTTACCATAACAATTTATCGCGATACAGAAGTTTGTGGTTATGTTTTATATTATGTGATGTCAAATTTTTGTTCTAAACTAAAATCTGTTTTATAAATAAAGTCATAAACAGATAAACGAGAATTTAGACCAAACGATTCAAGTCATAAACAGATAAACTAGAATCTAGGCCAAACGATTCAAACGCAACGGCGATACAAAACGTTCAGTGAAGACTAAAATTAACTCAATGTTTGTTTTTTAAATTCTGAAAATGCTCAATTGTAACCAAATAACGGAAAATAAAAATAGCGTTACGTTACAAATAACGTTATTTTCAATTTTATTATTTTTTGTACCGGTACAAATAACGTTACTGGAAATAATTCCGGGTTTTCCGTTATTCTGTTCCGTTACAGTAACGTTATGCCAACACTGAAATAAACAGAACACTTAATTCCGTTTAAACCAGTTCATAAATCGCTGAAATATTGCTGGCGCGCCTTTTAATCCAAACGGCATTCGTAGATAATAATAGTGTCCATACGTTGTTGAGAAAGCTGTTTTCCCTTATCATTTGGATCCATATGAAATTGATGGTATCGCTGGGCTAAAATCTAATGTCGAAAAGTAACAAGCGTTGTCCAGCTGATCTAGAATTTCACAAATGTTTGATGGCGGAAATATACTGCTAATTGTAATTTCGTTTAGTCGAAGAAAATCCACAACGAGTCTCCATTTTTTTTCATTGTCAGTTGATTGTTTTGGAACCAGTAACAATGGTGAATTCCACGGAGGTGTGCTTGGCTCAATTATTTGACTTTCAAGCATATCGTTTATTTGTGAATTAATTTCACGTTTTGCTGCTTCTGGCAATCTGAATGGTTTTCGGTTTACAGGGCGACTATCTGCTAATAAATCAATTGAATGAGGAACTTCTGTTACTGGCTTAATTTATCACCCGGTAGATAAAACACATCGTTAAATTCCCAAATTGCAAAGGGTTGTAATAATAGTTTTCTCTTCGCCATTCAAATGTTCAAAATATTTTTCTGATTCTAACAATTCTAACCTATTTATGAGATTATCCAACCAAGATTAAATATGAAAAACATTGTAATTTTCAATTGGTTCACCTTCTATACTAATTTCATGTACCAACACTTGTTCGTGATTATTGTTTAAAATACAAAAAACAGCTGATCCATTTTCAGGTTTCACTACAAAATTTGCAATAAAAACACCCGGAATATTTTAACGTGATTCACAATAATAATCTGTACCATCTTTTAAATTAGAAATTGGTAATGTAATGAATTTTTCGACTCTAGCCGGTATTTCTATTGGAAGTTTAATTGCTAATGACTCAAAAACATGGACTTTACCGATAGTTTTCTTTGGTTCGGTTAAACCATTGATAAATGAATTAAGTGATAAATCCTCATTGATTTATTGCACTAAATTTCGTTTAATTCGTACATTAAATTTTCGATTTTATTTGCAAATTACTGCACCTATTCTCCCTTGCCCTGACTTAACTAAATTAATTCGGTAGAAACTGTTTCCATTGAACGTTTTTTACAAAATATTGTGATTCTAAAATTTTCTTTAAAGCCTTCCAGTTTTAATTTAATGAACTGCATAAACCTTTCTTTATAATCCTTGGTGCTTAATGAACCCCATACTAAATCGTCAGCTAATGAAAATTTTGGGAATTCCTGTGATTTACCAGAGAAGGTTGGAATTAACTTAAATTGTTTCTCTATTGAGGTAATTATTTTTATATTGCTATTGCTTTCAGAATTCGAAATAATTTTAATTATTTGTGATTTTGATTCAACACTTCAGGTGAATCGCTAGAATTTAATTCGTTATCGGTTTCCAACTTGATATTACTTGAACTACTGATAACCGTGTTATGATTATTATTTAATTGTAAATGAGTAGTTAAATTACTATGCACTAATAATTCATTGGAACTTTTTACATGATCTGAGTTTTTCCCTTGTCGTTTTGTATTGTTTTCATGCAAGTGCCAACAATAGCGTAGTCAATAGTTTTCGACGTAGCCAATGAGAAAATTCGTAGACAATCAAATTTTTCTTGTTGTTTTTTATATGTATAGATTTAATAACTTCTGCGAACTACGCTCATATTTGAAGTTCCTAAATCAACCATAAAGCCAAAATCGATAACCTAGAGCAAGGAGGCCAAAAATAAGATATTCTAGGTTTGCAAAAGATGTATATGCTATGATTTCTCAGGGATACGAAAAAAACGTTAAGAATAATTGTTTAGATTGTTACATGGACTGGGTACAATTACATAACCCCATAGATTCAAAACAGATCTATAAAAAAAAATTCAATGCAGCAAATTCTGTTGCAAATTACTTTGACAAATTGAGTGACAAAAAAGAAGAGATAGAGTCTGCCCTCTGCCCTTAAGATTGGTGGAATCGAAAAATTTTATACATTATAAAGCTAAGACCAGCTTACGCTACTAAACTTCAGGAAGAAAACCACTATAACCAACTTTATTAGACAATGCTTATCTAAGATGCATTTTATGTGCTAAAACCAATATTTCTGATGAGTGCTATTAATAGACGGTTGGAAAAACAAATCTAGCAACACAAAACTGGTGGTATCTATGATGCCATTGACAAGCACGCCTTCTTACAAGCTTGGGGCCTAACAAGGGAAAGCGGAACAGGAGGAATTATTTTCTCCCTACTTTTGAAAAAAATACGAAACGTCGCAGTATACATACATACTTTAGAAAGAAAGAATACCAAACTACTGAAAAAATTCACAATAAAACAATTCCCAATTCCAAAATCCCCGGAAAAACCAGAATAGGGCCTCAGGTGACACATTGATCCGTGCATCATGACAGCTAAATATTGTTCTTAAATTCGTAATTACTAGTATTCCTTTATCTAATATTTGTAAAAAATATTAATGATGATACAAATTATAGTACACGAATTAATTAATTAATTTAAATTAAAGTAAAGAACTTGGTACCATTATATGATTTTTAAATTGTATAATTATAGTCTTAATATTTAAAGAAAATTTAGATAAAATTAATTATGTTGATAATTATCAACATTAATTAAATTAATTTTGTTCATAGAAAAAAATTATTATTTAAATATAAAATTTGACAAATTTTGATACAAAATGTGTTATATGTACACCGTTCAAACTAAATCAAATTTCCTTATACTGAAATTATTTAACTTTAAACAAATCAGCGCTGGTACTAAAGCAAAGCAATGTTGAATTTTGTATTAAAATTATGAGTTTTAAGAATTTTTGTAGCCGAATGGTTATATTCATACAAATTTCGTTTAAATAAAAATTCGCTGATTTGCATCAAACAAGTTATTCTTTATTCAAAGTAGTTTTTTTCAGTTTGAGCGCATACAATCAACTGGTTTAATATAAAGCAAAAGTTGTTATTTCAACTACAAATTTTAATACGAATA
This sequence comes from Tipula helvola, assembly GCA_963556165.1. Taxonomy (NCBI): domain Eukaryota; kingdom Metazoa; phylum Arthropoda; class Insecta; order Diptera; family Tipulidae; genus Tipula; species Tipula helvola. The sequence continues at coordinate 4,752 of CAUVYM010000307.1, forward strand.
AAAGTTTGATTCGAGAGTAGTATGATTTTTTTGGGACAAGCATTGATATTTCAATAACGATCAGAGAATGAGTTAACAGATTGTGTGATAATATGCAATCAAACCTCTCGGTGGTAGAGTGTGTAGAACGATTGCTTTATCATCCGAGGATCCCTAGTTCGATTCCCGATGGTGACATGATTAAATGTGATGATTGGGTGTTGTGTTTGTAGTTGTGTGTATGTGTGCTACGAAGTGTACATTGATGAGCCTGTTAAAAAAAACGCCCCTTCCCTCTCGTCATTTTCCAATCAAAAGAAGAAAAGTGGTGCTTTGTGTCTGAAATTGTCCAATCATATTAAGGAGAAACGAATCCTAAGCACAACTTTAATCCTCTCCTTAAAAAAAACAATGGTTCTGATGATGATTTTTTTTTTCTACTGAAATTAAATAAGATGATTGTCGGATCAACGGCATTACATAACAACAGAGCAGCAGATTCGTATTATTGCAACGCTGGTTTGTTATGAACGCATAGTGGCTATAACAAAGCATAAAGTATTGAATTTGAGTAATTTTAATTTCCTGTTGAGCAGTTATATATTGTCAGCTCATACATTGAAGGTTTTGGCCTAAAATAAATAAATATTAACCCTTCGTTACTAACGCTATTTGAACTTACCTAGTTACTAACGCTGGGTAAAATTAACCCCAAGTTGAAATTAGCTAAGAAAGCAAAACTAACTACAAATCAAAATATTGATGACTTTTATTTTATCAAGAATGAACTAAATCAACATAAAAAATACAAAAATTTTACATTTAAATCCATTTGTAAAAAACAAAAATTAAAAACAAAAATAATATCACATTTTAAAAAAATTTAACTAATAAAAACATAAGGTAGCTTAAATAACTCTTGTAGGCATTCTATTGCACAGAAAATTATAAAATTAGATTCATTGGAAAACTGAAAGTTTAGGTAAAAATAATTGTTTAGTAACTTTTTTCGGTTTAGAATATTTTTTTTTTACATTATTTACCGTTCAATTTCGACTACTAATTATTCTCCGGTTCAACTTCAGTATTTGCGCACACTGTGCACATCGGAATTGAGTGACTACCACAGTTAAATTGATTGCACTTGAAGCATACTGATTTTGTTTTACGATCTTTTTTGCCGAGCATATTTGGCATCGACTAGGTTTGTCAACTTTGATTTTTTTGGTGGTGGTCCGACCATCTGGCATTTCGCAAATTTTCTGCAAGAAAATCGTAGAGTTTCGTTTAAGCATTGAATAAGACTGCGTCTGTCTATATGCGGCTGCATTAAACTATATGTTAGTTCTTTCAAAAAGAGTTTTCGGCTTTTGTATTTTATTGGAGGATTTTCGGTTGACAGTAAAACAATCCGCGCGTTTATCCCGGCTAAATTCGGCATACTGAAAAAAACCACCATTGGCCATCTATTAGCAGTTCTAGCAACATTGTAAGAGCCGCATAGCTAGTCTGTCGTATCTACGCCATCATTCGTACTGTTATAAAATTCAATTATTTCAGGTAAAGAATTCCTTTTTTCTGAAATTTTACCATTCCGGTGCATAGTAGATATCAATAAAACACATTTTTTTTTTTTTTTTGGGTACGTAAGACATTATTGTTGCATGTTTCTGATACCCAAATACCGTTGATTTAATTATTCGGTTTCTTGTAACAGCAAACGATGGTGGTAATACCCTCTTGTTTTTTTTAATTGTGCCAACCAATGTTGTGTTTTTTTTCCAGAAGCGCTAAAGCCAAAGGATAGCTGGTGAACCAATTGTCTATTGTAACATTTCGTCCTGTATTTTGAAAATGGCTTGCTAGACGTTGAACCACCTCCTCCGGCTTATTACATAAGTTATATCGACCTGGTGGCTGTTTTCCGCAGTAAACTTCAAGCTTGGAAGTATAAAATGACACGGAATCGACTGCGGAAAAAATTTTGATTCTGTACTTCGCAGACTTGCTGAGTATGTATTGCCTGAATCCGCATCTCAACCGAAAAGCTTCCAATTTTTCGTCAACGGTAACAAAACATCCGACGATATAATTCCGTTGACAATTATGGTTGAATGGCTCAAATAATTTTTGGATAGGCGCAAGTTTGTCAACCATTCGTCGAGCCAACCGAGTGTAAGTCAAGGTCATCAAATCTAAGGCATCTCATTAAAAATTGGAAACGATTATAACTAATCGTTGCTGGAAAAATCTCGAATCCAGTCGTATCGGTAGCCCACATATCCCTCACATCAACATGTGAGGATTTATGTAATCCTGACAAATATAGTAAACCAAATAGCGCATTTATTTCAACCAAATCTGTAGAGGCGGCATGTTTGATATCAGCAAATTTGGATTGTTTTTTTTTTTATGTAAATGTTAGTGTATGTGACTATTTCATTGGTGAAGTTAAAAAATACTTCGAAGCGCCCTCAAGAGGAGATTTCACAAATTTTGAAATTCGGTTAGGGTTGAAGTTGATCTAAAAATATTTTCAACATTTGGCCTTGTTGCTTTATAAGGTGTTTTTCTCCATGTACTTCCATCTTTACCCACGAAATTATCATCAATGTCGTCGTATTGTGAATCATCATCTTCTTGCTCTGCCTCTGAATCGTGCTCGCTAAATATCTCTTGATCGTCTACTTCACTACTGCAATCTGGCCCATCCAAATTTTCTTCCTCGCTATCTAATTCAGCTAATATCGCGCTTAATCGGTTTTGCTCCCGTTCGTAATCATCCATTTTATATTTGGTTAATTATTTAAATAAATCACTGTAACTTAACTACTAACGCGGGTTTAATCCACCCAAATTTTACTAAAAAATTATGTCACTCTTACTAACGCGGGTGAAATTTACCCAGACAGTATTTAAAACAGTGCGACTGTATCCTTCTAATTGTGAAACACAATTAAAAAAATGTTCAACTTGACACAAGGAGATTGAGGTTAGATTACATAAAGTATGAAGTTGGTTACAATTAATAAAATATGTTTATTTTTAATTTTTGAGTGTGTTGGGTAAATTTCACCCAGGCGTTAGTAACGGAGGGTTAAACCAAGATTAAAAGTTTTGTATCAAAAAGCAGCCTAAGGTTTAGTATTAAAACAAAGAAATATTAAATCAAGTCTTCAACATTAATGACGGTTATTCGAAATCGCATTTGATTCAAATAGAATCAATTTTGTTTATTATAAATCATTATTTTTTCTGTGTTGAAAGCATAGAAATCCAGACAAGTAAAACGATTGGATGTCTGCAGCTATAATAACAAATAAATTGTTTTCTATGCGCTGTTATTTTTTGTCGGCTGGAACAAGTGAATAGAATATTTAATATTAATGCAATAAATAAAACAAAATACGTATATTGAAAATTTTAATGTAATGAATTTTATAGACTTAAAAATTTATTGTGTAAGGCAAAACTGAAAAAATACTTAAATTTGAAAATTTGTACATGCAGTCGTTATTTTCCAATTATTTTCTCATCAATAAATAGGATTACGTCTGTTTTATTGCCATAATAGTATACGAGAGTTTCACAAAAATGATGAACTTTTCGCTATCCAGTTGCTATTTTAAAATACCATAAATTGCAAACGAATTTATTTGCAGAAATAGACGTTTCTAATGTAATATACAGTAAATTAAATTTTCAGCTTATTGTTAGTCAAATTAAATAATATTTTTATTACATCATAAATAATAATTGGATATTATGTAGGTGTCACAAAATTTAAATAATTTTAATCTAAATAAATCTTATTTAATTTATAATGCATATCATGATTTTTGCGAAGGTTTAATTATTTATGAATTATGAGTATGTTGTGCTAAAGAAAATATTATGACTTAACAAGAGAAGAAAGCTTTATTATGTTATTATTTGCCTATAATACATAAAAATATGTAACAATAGGTAGGCCACAATTCATCCGAAAACTATTATTAAAAATTTAATATTAAAACCCTATAAGGATTATCAACTCCCCACTCAAACCATGTTTTCGCCTTTGATACGTATAAGAGAGTCAAGATATAAAGTTGTCAATGAATTCTCAAACAAACTTAAACATTTACCACGTTCCACAATTTATTGTGTTGATAAATCAATTTTTACACTTTGGCGTTTAGCATTCCTAATATTCACCTTATAAGAATTGTTGTAAAACGAAGAAATAAAAAATGTGCGTGTCGAGTTATACTAAAAAATATGAACTAAATACAAAATTATGTATAATCGTAGCCTTTTTGCCCATGAGAATATTAAAACTGACCACTTTGTGATTTTGATGAAAATTACTGAAAATATTCTCTACATGAAATAATTTAACACAAGTTTTTTGTTTCCTTCTAAAGTACTGTTATTCGGGGCAGAGACCGTTCGCCGTTTTCTGAATTTTTCAAACCCTGAATTTGTTTAACCTATTTTAATGGTTGATGGCTCATTTGGTATATTTTTATTTCTTATTCAATTTTTATCGAAGAAAACAGTTGTTTAAAAATATCATGTTTGGTGGCCCTCAACACAAGGGGTCACCACTATTTATACTTTTATGAAAGCATGTTTACCTTAAAAGCAAACAACAAAATAAAAAAAAATTGGTTACATTCCGTTTAAAAAATATGATTTTGGCGTGATAACGTCTTAGACGTCAGAGCCTCATGTTCGGTAAGTGAGCGTCACGAAATGTCACCCTTGCTCGTGGGCAATTTCTCATCAACAATAAGCATTATGTTTAATTTAAATATATGATTGCAATGGTTGGTCTCTATAGGCTTCATGCCTCATGCGTAATATTATCGCAATCACATCATCAGGCGGCGCAGAAAGCCACGCTGCGTTCCTCTAACAACAACTCTTAAACAATAAAATTGTCCAGAGGAAAAATTTGAGTGAATTCTCTTGATTTTGTTGTTTAAAATATTCGGATCTAGACCCAAAAAATTATATAAATAATAATAATAAAAACCGCGATTTTGATAAATTGTGGTTGTTCTATGGCCGATTCTGACTAAAGTATAATATGCACAAACGTAAAACTTGGTCAGAATATTTTTATTTTTTTTATTTTATTGTAGGAGTTAAAACTTTCAAAAAGCCAACGCGAAGTGATGATGGACCTCACTTGACAGTGTGAGGTTTATACTCACCAAAAAGTCAGACATCAGACCGCAGAATCGCTTCAACAATGGTGTCAGGTGTGACCCCGTCCAATACCAAAGCGAGCCGTCTTCTTTCTTCAATGAACCTATCGCACCGAAAGAATATATGATAAACGTCATCGCACTCTTCTGGGCAATATCGACATTGAGGTGACATCAGCTTTCCCATCTTATGCAAATAGGCCCCAAAATAGCCATGCCCAGTAAAAAACTGGCATGTGAAGAAATCGAGCTCTCCGTGGCCACGATTAATCCAGGAGCAAAGGTCCCGAATTAATCGGGCCATCCATCGACCACTATTCAACCCATCCCATCGATCCTGCCATGTCACAAGTGTAATGCTGCGGGCTCTCACCGTAGAATCCTTTCTTATAAATTGAGCGCTCAACCGATAGATCTTCCGATACTCCAGCGCCTCTAACAAATCTATCGGGATGACTCCGGCGACAACTAAGGCTGCAGCTTCGGATACTGTGATAAGCGCATGCGATTCTTAGTGCCCCGCGTCTTTGAATCGATATCATCCTCGTGCGGTATTTTTTGACCCCCATCGCACCGGCCCAAATATCAGCTCTATACAACAGGATTGACTGTACCGTTGACATTATAAATCTTCGCTTGCTAGGGCGGGGCCCCCTATGTTTTCATAAATCTGCTAAGCGATACAGTCACTTTTGACGCTCGGTCACAAGTTCTCCGGATATACTCCCACTAAGTTAGACGGTTACCTAAAGTAATCCCGAGATATTTCGTCATTCTTTTCGACATTACCTCTTCTGTTCCAACCTTCATAGGGATAATAGTTGAAATTCTCCGCGTAGTGAGCTTGACAATCTCCGTTTTTGAGATGGCCAACTTTAGCCCGTGCTTATCCATCCAATCGTTTATAGTCCTCATCCCTTGATTTAATCTGTACTGAGCCAAAACTACGCTTCTAGATGTTATCACAATAACCACATCGTCTGCATACCCAACCAGGAATACTTCGTCAGGAACCTCTAGTCGCAACAGGATGTCGTACATAGCGTTCCATAAATCGGGACCAAGAATCGAGCCCTGGGCCACTCCAGCAGTAATTTCCTTCACTTTTTTGCCGTCAGACGTCTCATATACCATTCTCGGCTCCTCAAATAGTCCCGAATCATTAGCAGAAGATAATTCGGGATAGTGAAAGATCGTTGTAGCGCCTCGATCATATTTTCCCATCTCGCCGAGTTGAAAGCATTTCGCATATCCAATGTCGCTAGAAGCACCAAAGGTCTTGCTGCATGACAATCACTTTCGGTTCTTCTAATTGTATTAATTACTTCCTCTATTGGGTTTACAGATCGTCCCTTCCGAAAACTATATTGCCTCGGAGACAAGCCACCGGCAACCGATATGGCATCTTCTAGCCTACCCTTTAATAGCTTTTCTAACAACTTTCCCACTGTATCCAGCATACAGAGAGGTCTGTATGATGACGGGGAGTCGAGATCACCACCTTCTCCTTTGTTTATCAGCACCAGACGGGCCATCTTTCACCGTGAAGGAAATACTCCTGCTGTTAAACATCCATTGTACAATTTGAGTAGTAATTGCGGATATCTGCCAGCAACCACTTTCAACACCTCCGTTGGGATCCCGTTATGCCCTCCAACTCCCCCTCGGTATATGTGGGAATTTCTCCGACTTCATTTTCACTATCGTCTTCTACTCTCAACGAGTGTGTTGGGAAGAGGGCATCAACAATATTTGACATTGTTTCTGCATCCAACACATCCAGCATTGCGCTTTGCTCGCACGAATAGCCATGCCTAGTTCTTTCTTTGCCGCTTTGTGCTGGGCTGACTTCGTAATTGCTTCTTCTCTACCTTGTGCTCGTTGCGCCCGTCGCCTAAGCTGCAGAGCTTTCCTTCTCAACTCCGCTATCTCGGTCGTCCACCAGTACGCCTGCTTCCTGCCGTTCCACTGTTTTCTTCGTGGCATAGAATAATCGCAAGCTTGTTGAACTAGCCATGTAATGCTGTCAACATGTCCGGTATGGAGTTATCGAAACCTGGCCTTCGGTATGTTGACGTAGATCCCTCGTTTAACACGCATAGATCCAGTATTGAAGCCATCTCCAGTATATATCTCCCTCTGGTATCTTGGTGTGACATGCCCCATTCTAATGCATGAGCATTGAAATCTCCGGCTAGCACCAATTCTCCTGATACTTCACGAGCAGAGTCCTCCAGTTCATTCAATTTGGATTGAAACTACGAGATCGTATCGTTCGGTGAAAGATACACACTAAAGAACGTAACATTTCGACTTCTTATCCAGACGTAGCCATTTCCAGAGCCATGGGCACCGATGCGAACTTTTTGGTTATCGACCACCCATATTGCTGCAGTTCCCGAAGGATCTGAGAACCAGTTTGACTGCTCCCTTCGCTCGCCGCGGGAACCTTTGGAAGGGCTCACAGCTGCCTGATCCTTGTATATGGTTGTTACCACCAGGTTTTCCAGTGCATGTATAGCATTTTGGTTGCGATTCGCATACCACGGCCTTATGCCCACTTTCGCCACACTTCTACCACTTATTGCTGTGGTCAGGACCTGCGCAGTTACTCCTGATATGTACATATCCTTGGCACTTGTGGCATTTCTGCACCTCGGCTCTCATCCTAATACATCCAAAGACCCATTAAATCTTAATACGCCCTCGAGCAAGCAGTTTTTTATCTAGTTCAATGATCGCTTTCCTTTGCTCCCGTTTATCAGCTTTGAATAGCGATACTTTGACGTCACCCGTAGCAACAACACCAGAATCGCGCTTAACTGCCATCATCACTTCTTGTTCGGTGGTAAGGCTATCCAAGTCAAGGACTTCAATGTTCAGCCAAGGTATCAGGCCGCGTACTACCCGATCGTCTCCTACCGCCGCTTGTATATTGTCCTTCAGCTTCTAGACCCTAGTTACTAGTTCAGGGTCATCCGGACACACGTTTCGTCGGATGGCACCAAGAACCTCAGCGTACGTTTTCCCGTCGCCCGGTTTGACGACCGCCGCGTTATTTTGCGTTCTCTTTCTTGGCCGCCTCCTTCTTCTCAGTCTCCGTCTTCCACGCTTTCCTTCTACCCAAGGTGCACCGGATGCAACTATGACAGCATTGCCCCCTCGGGGTGGTAAAGTGGTGCTTTTAGCATCGCCTCGTGGATCCGTTTTCAATCGTTTATTCCCCGTTTTCCAAGGGGGTATTGCGGCCATTTTTCCCTCGGTCCCTCTTCGGGATCTGGTACCTCGATCGAGCTCCTCCGAGCTAGAGGCCGTGAATCTCCTTCTCTTCAGTTTGATCGACTGTACCTTCAACCTCTCTTGGTTAAGGTTGGGTCTTGCTCCTTGATCCGATTCTTGGAACTGCGCCTCTCCCTTCCTCCATTTGGTGCGACATGTGACTATCACATCCAGCAACTCCTCCAGTTCTACTAGGCCATTCGTCACAGTCCTTTTTATAGTTGGCTGCATGTTTGCCTCCACTTGAATTTTTTCAGGAGTGCCAGTTCTTTGTGCAGTGTCTTCTCCTCCTCCTCTTTCATCAGACCAATGTGGTCTCTAATGCCTCTCTCTTTCCGAAACCTATCTTCCTCTTCATTTCTATACTTCTGGATGAGGTCATCGATCTTCTGCTGCAACATTAAATCCTCGTGCATTTCCACCTCGTTCTCAATACTTGTGACTTTATCGGAATTAGAGGCCGAGTGGACCGTCCAAACTGTAAATGAAGAACGAGAGAAACAACTGTTGATTGAATCAAAACATCAGTTACGTGAGGATGAACGGAGACGATATGATAGTAGACGGAGAACACGGGGGAAAGCACTGGGAAACTCGTCGATTGAACGTGAACAAATTGAACACGAAAAAACTGAATTACTGCGACAGAAAACAATTAGAACGCGAGAGATTAGAGTTGGGATGTTTAGAAATTAAAACTGAAATTGTATGCGCTACACAGAAACTTTTTAACTTTTACACATTACAGCCGCTGAAACATCAATATTCAGATTTAAACCAAATTCCAGCGAATATGACATATACAACAGTAATCAGTAATTAATGGAATCTGTAGGTTTGTAGTGTGAGAGTTGCTGAGAATTCATAGATTTTTGATCATGAAAACTTCCGAGACAATGAAATTGATGCTCACAGTGTGGTGTGATGGATGTTGAATGTCGACATTGCCCTTCTCTCAATTTTAGTATTGAAAAATCGTCGAACGTAAACTTCAAATTTTGTTGCCACAAAGGAACTGTATTGCTTGAAACTAACGGCCAGCACATGCGACAATTTCCGTTTCTCCTTCATGAGCCGCTCAGTAATTCTCATCACCCACATTTTGTGAAGAGGCCCTTATGTTTTTCGCGTTCACGGTCAGATCTATCATCGTACTGGCCACATGCATCCAGCTAAAGGTGAACAACGACTAGCTAGGGCGAATCAAGATCGCATAAATCATCCTGCTAATTCGTGACTGTGCGCAACTATTGTCAGCGCTTTGGTTGAGATGATTCGAGAGCAAAATATCTATGCGAAAGCCTACCGAAATCTTGGTGAGGTTGAGCAGGAGTAAGAACAACCAGCAACAGCCGACAATCAAACGCTTCCTGTTGTGAACATGGCATTTCGCCGCAAAAATAATGACGACATTATTGTCTATGATCTTCCAACAATAAACGAGGTCGCAATGATTCTTCACTATGCCGATGAACATCCTCCATTTGAACGTGATTTTCGAGTTTACCCACGCAACGATGTACAACCTCTCATCAACCTCAACATTTTAAGTTCCCATACAAGTTTTTAATACGCAAATTCAATTGTCACATTGACCTTGAATCCTGCCAAACCGTTCAGGCAATCAAGTACATTTTCAAATATATATAAAGTATATGATTATGCTTCAGTTGAATTTAGTGCACAAGGACCGATTGTTCATGATGAAATTAAGCAATCTCTCGTTGCGCGTTATGTTTTTGCTCCTGCAGCAATTTGGCAACTGCTCGAAAATCCAATGAACGATCGATCGCATCGAACAAATGGTTTATTTTCAAGACGGCCAAGAAGATGCTGCAGCTGATAGAGCTCAACACCGATACACACATCTGACTGCATGGTTTGAGCTCAACAAGCAAAAAAACGAAAATGCTCGACAATATTTGTAATCCGAAATTCCTGAGCATTACGTGTTTAACAAAACGCTTTGTATTTGGAAAGTTCGCAAGCAGAGAGGACATAAGATTATCACACGAATGTATGCTGTCATTTTCCGATCTTAAGACCGTTGTTTCAGTGATTTTTGACACCTTCAACGATACGAATTCGCCTAACATTTGCTTTGATTTGTGTCTTCAATTCGCCAAAAAATCCTCTGGCGCTGTTCGCGCAATTCAAGGAGTATTTAATTTCCGACTACATCATGCATTTCTCTCACAAAACCGCTGAATAGAAATTTCTTCAAGATATTCAGGTTATTTTGCGCATGAATAGCATGAAATGCACAGAATTTCGCCTTCCTGAACCAAAACCGATTCAGAACGTCGAACATGTTTTCGATGTCAAAGAGCAAGCTCAAATGGTCACAAACTTGATCGCCACTTTTCTGGCTTCACGCTGAGTCGCGATTTTTCTTCCTCGACGGTCCTGGCGGTTCGGGAAAAACTCATCTCTATAACACTTTGATAAGTTATGTAAGAGTTATCGCAGCGGATTTATTGGTTGGTGGTCGAACTGCCCATATAGTGGTCTTAAAATCCCACCTTCTGCTAACGAAACATCGGTGTCATCCATGAAAATCCCCTAGTAGGAATCCATTAAATTACGAGAAGCTGCTATGCTCATCATCGGTGAGGCTTCAATGCTTTCTTCGGATTCTCTTCGAGTGATTGATCTGCTTCTGCGAGGAATCATGAATAATATTCGTCCTTTCGGTGGAAAGCTTTTCATCCTTGGCGGTGAGTTTCGACAAACCTCAAATGTTGTTCCCAGAGGAAAGAATGCCGATGTCATCGAAATGTGCGTGAAAAATATTCTCTTTCGTGGTGGCATGTCAACAGCGAACTCTCATCACCAACATGCGAGTATTAGAACAACGAGAGTTCAACAAATCGGTTTTGCAATTGGGCGATGGCAGATTGCGAAATGATCTCGAAGAAGCTGATCCTGATTTAGTGGAAATTCCTGAGGAAATGATAGAGCGTGAACACATCATTCGATCAATGTTTGGAGCTGAAATTCTGTTCTTTGAATATCAGCTCCAAAAATTGATCGAATGATGTGTTCTTTCATGTCACAATGCCATTGTCGATCTTTTGCTGGGAGATGCAGCAACCTTCCTGAGCATGGCTCAATGATCTCCAACGATCCGAATGATGGAATCGATTTTCCAGTCGAATTTTTGAATTCTCAGACCCCTTCTGGTATTCACTCAAATTGAAAGTATGAATGTTCATCATGTTGCTAAGGAATTTGAATCCAAAGAAGGGGATTTTGAATGGAACCCGATTGATCGTGGAAAAAATGTTCAGGAATTGTATCAAGGTGGAAATCATCGCAGGCAGCACTAAGGAAAAGAAAGTTTGCATCCCCCGATTTGTCTTGAAACTAAGCGAGAGCAGCTTAGGATTACGAAAAAAAGCGCCGACAATTTCCCATCATTTTGCAATGACGATTAACAAAGCTCAGGGACAATCATTCAATAATGTTGGGGTGTCTTTGCCAGAACCTGTTTTTGCTCATAGCCAGCTTTATGCGTTTAGCCACTTCGCACTGCGACCTAAAGTATCTTTTGTGCTTCCAAGCCCTGCTTAATTATCCGTCCAGTCAATATTCAGGCTCTTAATGAACCTGAAAATACTGCCGGCCGGCACGTAATACATACTATCTCCTAGATGTTTACTCTAAGAAGTAATTCTACTAGAAAGACGGTAGCATTGATTCTCAAGGACTTCGAGAGGGTAGCCCACTCCCGTATATTTCTAGCCATGCCCGGGCTTCTGTTTTGATTTTACTCTTACGAGTTTCTGGAAATGGAAAGTCGCCTGTCACTCAGCTTTGCTACAGGAATGCTAAATAAAACTGGAGGGTGCCTGGTATCCAGAGTCGGCATAATCGGTACTGATTAACCTATCAGCCATTCATCCTTCGGCATATGCTGTTCCACCTTAGATTAGAATTTTTTACCAAGGTTTTCCCCTTTAGCGCCGTACTTTAGCCTGTGCCAAAGGCCATTATTCTGCCTAGTGGTGTCAGTTACCAGTAGTTGCTACGAGGAGGCAGCACGTACACTTGCAAATTGTGATCAGGTTACCCGTTACACAATTGTACCCATTACGCAGTTGCCTAATACATGACCAGAACTGGTAGATTAAACTACTCAACTTTGGTCCCCCCTTCCAATAGGCGCGAAACCGCCATCATTTTCTACTTGAAACTGAAGCTATTAGAATTTTAACAGTTTCAAATTTATCACTTATTTAAGAATTTAAATTTTAGAAATTCGATGGCTCTTACAGATTTATTCCAATTTAACTATCATAATAAATTCATTTCCTACAAACCATCTCATAACAACCACCATATCCAAATTTAATTTTTAATTAACCTCTCCCAAGTTGTTATTCGTTTTATATACAGCGCATAAAAAACAAATTATTACTCTTTTACATTAACCAAATAAATTTAATTTTTTATTTTTTATTTCCATTCCAGAAATTATATGTTGGATACGCGTGCAATGAATCTAAAATTATAGCTGTTCACTCGAACATTTCGGTTTCACAGGAGGACTACATGGATATATAGCAACTCGTAACATTTTGGTAAATATACGAAAACATTTATTATCTACACTAGTACAATATCGACTAGACATCACACCGTAATGATATTGTTGGCCTCTCCAACCATATGTTACTAAAACGCTGACTGATTCAACCAAAAAAGTGTTTTTCTGTTTAAATTACATTTTTGTTATTATCTTTTCAAATTAGAATTGAAATTTATTTACAAAAAAAAGTGAAAACAGCAAAAAACAAATTCAATAAACACACCCGCATTAAAAACGTCGAATTAATTATTTTTTCAAACAAAAATCGAAAGTTAAATATACAAAATTTTTTAAATTAAATTAATTTTTTTGGTTGTGTACGAATATACGAGTATAAAGTTTCCGCGAACACACATACAATTTTGTTTACATAATTACGTAAGCTTTAATAAGATTCTTGAATTACTTTAATAAACGAAAAACCAAAAACCTTCAACCGCACGTTCTTGTGTTGTTTTTTTCTCGTGCTGTTTTATGCCCACAGTGTGGTGAGAGTATGTAGATTTGTCAAAATTTTAATTTATGGTGTTTGGTATCATCATAAAAACATATTTACATGCTCTTCTTTATTTTTATGGTGTAGAGTTTTTCCGTCTCCATTTACATTTTGATTATTTTTAGGAATAGGCACAAACGGTGGCGTGTGCCATTGCCATCGATATTAAAACTTAATACAAAAAAAAATTTGGAAAAATTGAGTTGTTCGGTAAATTGACTTATTGAGCTATTTGTACTTCAACAAATTGTTGTCTTGCCGTAGCAACACAATAATTTCAACGTTTCAATTAATTTTATTTTGATTTCAAGTAGATATCTACTACGAATTTTCGTTGAATTAGTTGGATTGGAAATTTCATAATTTGATGATTTCATTTTGCGTTATATGTACATACATATACTCTTTCGAAACTTAATTAGATTGGAAAAATCAATGTGTTATTCTATTTTGGTAATTGAATGATTTTTATTTTTTATATGCTTTGCGCGAAACTTAATAAACATTTTGCTTAATCTAATAATCTTGAATAACAGGAAATAGCTACGTGAAACATTTCGATGCAAACAAAATGAATTTTTATTATTTCCGTTATCGATCTTGCACTTCATATTCATTTATGTCTAAAATATCGTTAAAAATAATTGATGTTACTATTACTTTGGATTTTTATATCGATATATGAGCACATATATCGTATTTTTATCGTATCTTTGCTTCATTGTAGTTAGAGCCGGAAAAATCTTACATCTGCTTTAGCAAATGAACCATTTTGAATCTAACTCCAAAATAACATACTTGAAATGTATTTGGTTCTATAAAAATCACCTATAAAGAGAAATAGCCAAGTTCCAATCTAAGTGGTTATAATCCAGAATATCACCTAAAAATCAATTTAATTTCATGGAATTTCAACGTAAACGCTTAAGAACTAGCAAGTTCCATCCTGATTGACTTTATTTCCGAAGTTAAACTGAAAAATGCTTTTTGAATCCCTTTTTTCGTTGCACATCCAACATTATTTTCATCATAATTGGGTTAAAATTCGCCAAATTTGTTCCGTTCTTATTGGCCATACTCCAAAAAGTTTTTTAAATATCTTTTTAGATTTGCCATTTTCATCACACATGTGAAACTTTGTCATAATCGATTATGAAGTAGCCCCATCATGATTGACCATATTCTAGAATTTCATCTAAAAACAGCTTTAGATTACGTTTTCTATAGCAAACGTCGAATTTCATCATAATAGTTTAAACCGATCGTTTAAAGAAATAGCCAAGTTGTGAAAACATAGCAGAGTTAAGTGATTAAAAAAAAAAATTGAAAATGATGATTGATTTGATTTAGAAAATTTAGGAATTTACCTAAATAAAATTAAATGTTAAAAATTAAAACTTTTACATTAGGATAATAGTTTATTCATTAATTTGATTTATTAATTAATTAATTTGATGAATTTCTAATTTATAAAGTTTTCCAAAAATTTTTGAAAGTTTCAAAGTTTTTGAAAATTTTTTAAAAATTTCGAATTTTCTGTAAATTTTTGAAGCTAAATCTAAAACAATAAAAATGGCTCCGAGTTTTACTGTTTAAGTTTATGTGAAGGGATTTCTGGTAATGCAAATGAAACTTGAAATTTTCTATTGTTTCAAGGTGTTAGAATAATTTTTGTTTGATACCAATGTGAACTATCTTTGTAAATATACAATTTTTGCAAAATTTACAGTAGGTTATGAACATAAATCTACAGAAATGAACTGGTTATAATGGAATAATTATGTTAGGAAATATATTTCATCATTGCCACCCAAACCGGCCTTTACAGAAACAATTCATTTCTAAGAAAAGGTCGATTACTGTAAACTCACTTTTCTTAAATCGGCCTAACGGCGAATTTCGAGTTCGTAAATAAACATAACAAAGAAATATTAGAGGAAATTTGCTAAGATTCTTTTATTCCTTTAATACCTTACAAGATTTGGTCTCCCGCCCTCCACCCCCGGTTTTCCAAATATCCTTGATAATCATGATTTCAGCTTAAAAAATGTGTTACAAAATTTTGTAAATTCCTATAAACGTTCGAATTTCAATATTCTATTTTTTTATTATTTTAATTACTAAAATTTTGGGATGTCCCATTTTGAGCATGAGTTCACCGGGTTTCGATTCTGTGTTCTAAAAAATAAAAAAATAGTTAACTCGGCTAAATTGGTTTATGTAAGCTGATTTATAGAAAAGAATAGAAACACGAAGAAAATTGCAAATACATTTTATCCAAACATAAAAATGAGACGGACATCAAAAAAATCGTGCAGATAATTCAAAAGCACATTTGCATTAGAAGGGCGAGCACCATCTTGCATAAACCATGCATCGTTATTTTGATTTTATCCCATTGCTATTAGTGTTGGAATAAAGTGCTCATCAAGCAGCTCCAAATAACTTGCTGCAGTGGCAATTTCTCGTACAACAATCACTACAATACCTTTAGCCGATAAAGCACACCAAACAGTTACTTTCCCTGGGGTTTTCTGTACAACAATATATTTGGAGCAATAAACCTGGAGCAATTGAGGTATTTGAAACCCAACGGAATTGGAGGCCCACGATAATTGACCAAGCGTTGCAAATATTACAAAAATGAACAAAAAATTGTTGGAGCTTGAGCACAAATATTCAAAGCTAAAAGCTAAATTAAACCTGATGGAAGCTCAATTATATATCGTCAACCAAGCAAAATACAGTAACAATGTTGTTATTTGTGGCTTGCCAACCGCTGTAATTGAGGGTGATGATGAGCAAGGTAATAAAATTTCGAACCTAGTGCTTTAGATGTTGGCTAAAGTTGAAGTCAACATTATATCTAATGATGTCGTCTCAATTAAAAATATGTTTCACAATAAAAATTTCCGTTCAACTTCAAAAAATTCATTCACTGTTGCGTTGAGATTTTCGGAAATATAAAATAAAATAATGTCCACGTTTTCCAACAAAAAAATTTCATCGAAGTCTACACCAAATGAAGTAAGTGGTTTCAATATTAAGTATTTATGTATTTATTTATTTTATTAAGATCAACATAATTTATATTAAACTGATCAGTACATTGCAATTACATATTAAAAATCAAGATTTACTCCAAAACCAAAACAACGATATACAACAATATCACAGAATAGTTAAAACAAACCGGTAATTCTATTTTTAAATTCGCTTTTACTTATATTGAAATCAAACTCCGTATAATAATCATTAAAGTTATATCCAAAGGATTATTAGCTCCGTAATTAGTCCTGTGAACACGAGGTAATAATAACGAACGATTTCTATTATTTAGGTTCCTTGCCTGAAAATCAAGGTTAGACAACAACTGAGCAGAATCAATACTGCCATTCAACAAATCGAAAATGAAGCAAGCAGAACTAATGGATCGTCTACGATTTAGTGGAAGCAACTGAAATAAATTACATCGATCACTATAAGAAATATGAACTTGACTTCTTAGAAGGAGACGACACACGCGACTCGTGAAACGACGTTGAATTTTTTCTAGACGACTTATTCTAATTTCATATTGAGGGTCCCAGATAATTGGCAAATATTCAACTTGTGATCTTACTAAAGTTGTATAAACTGTTTTAAACGTAGACAAATCTTTGAAATCCTTATAGGTTCTAAACATAAATCCCATTATTGCGTTGGATTTTTTTATTATCTTCTCGGTATGTTGGACAAACGTCAGGCCCTCGTCGAGAAAAATGCCGAGGTTCATAAACTCAGTAACACGATCAATGACAATATTGTTCAATGTGTAGTTAAACACAATTGGATTTTTCTTTCTATGGAAGCTCATGATTCTACATTTTCCACTATTTAGTTCCAATCTATTGAGTTCGCACCAGACTGAAAATCTATCTAAATCTTGCTGAAGACGTTCGCAGTCGCGTACACTGTCAATTTTAATGAATATTTTCATATCATCCGCATACAACAGACATTTTGATGAATGAATGCAGGTAACTACATGATTGATAAACAATAAAAACAACAACGGGCCCAAATGACTACCTTGTTGAACTCCAGACGTTTGTTTAGACTCGCTTGAAAGACAATCATTAAATTTGACAAATAGTCTACGGTCACAGAGGTAAGATTTTGACCACAACAACAAGTGTGAGTGAACGCCGACTTTCTGCAATTTAGATAACAAAATCTCGTGTGAGATTCTATCAAATGCCTTTTTAAAGTCTATGAAAACTACATCAACTTGCGAGCCACTCTCAATTGAATTTATCACAAAATGAACAAATTCAACGAGGTTAGTAGCAGTTTATCCAACACTTCACAAAATTCCAGCCACGACTGTGCAAAGAAGCTAAAAATATTCAGCTAACCTACAAGTTCCAGTTTTTGTGGTGTAAAAATGGCAAGATTTTTCTGAGGAGGTGCATCAAATATTTTCGTTGAATGCTATTGTCCGGTTGTAGAATGGATTTTGTATTTTTGATGATTGAAGTCTTATCATCATCACTGGAGGTGCAATCAATTTCCAATATATTGTAAGTCAGTTCATTTTGTAGTAATTATTACATACATTTTTTCAATTTTAGTTTTTTGGCACATCTTATTGTTAAATTTTCGTTTTTTGGTTTCATTTAAAATTTGTTGTATCATATGTTACTTTTATTTGATTTCACTAATATATTATTTGGCATTATTTTTTATTTCATTGATGACTTTTTTATCTTTTTGTTAGCATGTTATTTGTTTATATTTTTCGAGTTTTTATCAGAGCTTTCTAGAGTATAGAGCCATAATCATTATGACGTATTTTTTAGAAGCTTTTTTAGTGGTATAACTTTTCACTGATTTCCATAGAAATCCATAGTAAAAATGGTGTTTTTTAGCTTCAAGTTTTTCAATGGAAAAAGCAAAAATGTTACAAAATGTTTATACAAAAGTGTTCTACATATCTTTAGCAGAAATATACAAGAAGAGTATATTGGTATTAAGTAAATATTAGTTGCAGAAATATTAAAATTAAATTATTTGTAAAATATATTTTTCGAACTTTCATTTTGAAAAATACATCAAAGTTGGCTCTGACGAATTAAAATAATACCTGCTACATTTATCTTTAGTTTTACTAGTGTACGTTAGATGTCTCAGATTTATACAGAAAAATACGAAAAAAATTGTATAATCACAAAATTATGACACGTTCTTAATATTTTGAGAATTTATTTTGCTTTTCCTACAATTTTTGAACTTAAATTTCCCCAAGTGGCGATTTTTGGTACGGTTTTTCAAAATGTTTACTGCCCACTGCCATCTATGTATATTGGCTTGATGCACACGATTTGTAGTAAGCTTTTCTTTTTAATTTGACCAGAATGCTGTTGTTATGAACTTTTTTTTATATTTTGGTTTAAATAAACCAATTATTACAAGAAAATGAAAACGATTTACTTAAACGAGATTAATATATGTTGAAATTCAAACATTTATGAAAATATTTCAGAAATCATAATTAAGAATTTGCAACGTTTTCATTTACAAATTTGTCTTAGGAAAAAAAGTGATTTCCCATATGTTTTATGTGTTTTACTATGGAAATTTTAGTTTTTTCCTCGTTTCTAATTCCCCTAATCCTTATAAAAGCTTCGTTTTTTAGATTATGGCTTGTATAATCAAGGTTGCTTTGGTAAAACACATAAAACATACGGGAAATCACTTTTTTTCCTAAGACAAATTTGTAAATGAAAACGTTGCAAATTCTTAATTATTATTTCTGAAATATTTTCATAAATGTTTGAATTTCAACATATATAAATCTCATTTAAGTAAATCGTTTTCATTTTCTTGTAATAATTGATTTATTTAAACCAAAATATAAAAAAAAGTTCATAACAACAGCATTCTGGTCAAATTAAAACGAAAAGCTTACTACAAATTGTGTGCATTAAGTCAATATTCATTACATAGATGGCATTGATGGCAGTAAATATTTTGATAAATCGTACCAAAAATTACCACCTGGGGAAATTTCAAGTGCAAAAATTGTAGGAAAAGCAAAACAAATTCTCAAAATATTAAGAACGTGCATAAAGAAAAATAGAATAAGAGAAACTACGTAGGCCAAATCTCTCTAATGATGCCAGCGCACGTAGTTTTTTACATTGAACCTTATTCAAGATCTTTTATAGAAATGAATCCAAGCAATCAAACAAACACAAAGCAATTTACTTTGTCTGTATGCTAAATTTTTTTATTCGTATTTATCAATAAACTAAACAATTTACAAGGTGAAAATAAAAATAAAATCTATTTGTGCCTTCTGCGTTAGTATTTGTAATCTTTATGAATGAAAAAGGCGTAGCTATTGGCGGATTGTTGTTGTTTATTGTAGATTTATGCGAATGTATAATAAAATCACCGAAATAATACGTTGTTCATTTTCTTCTTTTACAAGAATTTAATTGAAATTTTTAGAACGGCCTGCCTAAATCAAATGAAATCTTACACAAACACAATATAAGTAAAATTGTGTGTATGTGAAAATACATTAGCGAATTTAATAAAAATTTGGTTTTAAAAATTTTGGTTCTACAAAATTTTGGTTTTTCAAAAATCATAAATTTAAAAATCTCGCGGATTTGTTTTAGTTTTTAAAATTAAATTCCCCATTTTCCAGAATTTATAAAAACCGAGATTTTGAATCACCGAGATATTTTAGCCTGACGATCCCACCAATCTTGATTTTTCGAAAACTTTAAAATTAAATTCCCCATTTTTCAGAATTTATTTTTTGTTGATATTTTAATTTTAAAATTGCACTCCCCATTTTCCAGAATTTATAATTTTCAGTTATTTTCGTTTTAAAATGGAAAATCCCCATTTTCCAGAATTTTGAAAGTGATGGAGGGGATTTTGAAATCCAAGATTTTGTCATCCAAGATTTAATACCCAACCCCAAAACCTTCTACAATTCTCTCTTGAGAAAGCCCAACTAAATGTATACCAAGTCATCGTATATATATATATATATATATATATATATATATATATATATATATATATATATATATATATATATATATATATATATGGTTATGATCTCAACTGGAAATAGTAGTGGTAAGAAACGAAAAAAATTGAATTTTTTTTATATGGTTTCTCGTAGCGACCAATACACTAACCAGTATATATTTTTAAATATGTGTAAGATAGCTATACAACGCAGTCAGGCTTTCTGAAGAGAGAATTTTAGCAGGTTTTGCCCAACCCCATATATGTACACAAACACACATATGCAAACATACATACTCACTCATACACACTCAAGCAAGCAACCCGCAACCAGATACATAATCGCAAATTTCATCAAAAGCTCGGTTTTGAAATTTTTTTATTAATTCGAGCGGCTCGAATTAATAAAAATTTATTTTTCAAACCCGAGCTTTTGGGAACGGAGATTTTCAAAATCGAGATTTTAAAAACCGAAGTTTAGAAAACCGAGATTTTGAAAACTGAGATTTAAACACCAAGATTATGTAGCCAACCCATTTAATACAACTCATGTACTAGATAAACAAAATATGTTATTGAAAAAGATAATTAAGGAAATGATAACGAAATTGAACGAATAGTTATGATTGAACAGATTTAATTTAGAGAGGATACAAATGAATTTTAGAAAATTACCTAAGTAACTAACACAAAAATAATAAGATGTATGTATGTATGTACATATTGTAAACATCTCTTTTGTACATAAAGCAAAAATATTAAAATATTCTAAATAAATTTAGAAGTAAAGAGTGTAAATAGGATAAAGCTATGTATATCATAGTTCGGATATCTCATTTCAACATATGGATGCTAATTTATTTTACTATTTCTGAAATAATGGGACATATCTAGATACCGCATTTTTGATATTTTATTTACAACTTTATTAATTGCGTAAAACTGAATAAGTTAAAAAATTAGTTTTTTTCAAACTCACATCGTTCTGATTTATAAACGCAGTGTTTTCTGATTATTTTTTTTTTTTAGATTTCAGATAACTAGTTTTGATGAAAATTTTCTCGAAAAATATAAAAAATTATGTAAAATGACTTCAAACAGCTTCAAATTTTAAAACGAATTGTATGAAAAAATAAAAAAAATGTTTTTTGCAAATATCCAGATTTGGTTAATTCCACAGAATTTATCCATGCTAATGTTTGGTATGGAAAATAGATGTATGCATTTTTTATCACTTGCCCAGTGTGCTTACAAATTCGACATAAACTTTATTATTTTGCTAAATTAAATTGTTCGATTTTGAATTTTGAGGAATTAACAAATAAATTTTTAATTAATAAAAACAATTAAGATTTTTTCAAAGAATGTCAGGTAGACTTTTATTTTGTTTTTAAGGAAATGCATATACAAATCCCCCGGTTTACGGACAATATGCTTTCCCCAAAAACTGTCCGTAAACCGAAAATCCGTAAAAGGAAACGTTTATTACTATATCTTATTGAAAACTTATAAATGCGTTGTAACTAGTGAATAAAATCCGAAAAACGAAACCAATTTTACCATAAATTAGCACAAATAATGAAAAGATACGTGTTTTTCATCTGCGTTACACTGAACTTATGTACTTTTATAAAGGGAACTGTAAAAAATACAAAAGTTATAGTAAATTGAAACGAAAGACAAACCATTTTTTCATTTTAAAATAATCAAATAAATTCATACAAATCATAATTTATTTTTACTTTTATTAAATCTAAATTATAAATCTAACGAAGTTTACAATTAATTGTCTGAACTGCTGAACTGTTCATCGAAACTGCCACTAAAATTTGCACCAGCACATTTTTCAATAGCATTTGCTTCAGTAGTTTTAGAAAAAAATGGAAAAGCTTTTGACATTTTACTTGCACAAATCATGTTGAAGTTGAGTTTACCGTCTATCGTGGATCGGTAGTTTCTTTAACTAGCGTGAACAGCTCTTCAGTGAAAATATGCTCATTATCATATTCCAAGAGTTCAAAAATATCTACGGTATTTACGGGCATTGTCAACGATTAACAAAGCCCTGTTTGAAATATTTTGATCAGTGTTGGATTTTGTAACTGAATTTGTAAAATCATTATTTAACCATTCCTCAAAAATTCGTGTAGTCATCCAGCCTTTTTTATTTGAGTGCCAAATAATTCCAATTTGTTACTTATTAATATTTTTGAAATTCTGGGGAGTTTCTGAATAACAGATTAGAACCGGTTTTAAATTCTGATGACCGGCATCATTTCCTCCAATCAAAATTGCAATTCGATCTTTAGCTGCCTTGAATCCTGAGATGTTTTTTCGTCTTTGGCGTTACCTGTCTCATCGACATTATGCACCTGCTGTAATATGTATCCATCCACCGGCTTGTACAACTTTTAAAAACTCCTCTGGATAGCGCTTTGCTTTTTCCTGAATTATCATGGTGCTTAATGGTATGTTCCAGTAGTTTGATGGTCTATCCACGCACTAAGTAACTGCTCCATCTCTTCCATAACCTTAGTTCCTTACTTTGAAATATTATTGCGGTTAAAGGTATCTCTTTGTACAATTGACAAATTGTACCTCTATCGCTCGCATTAAACCGCTTTAAAATACCAAGTTTTAATTCTAAAGTTATTGCTTTGCGTGCATTTTTCACGCGCTTTCCATCATAACTCGCTGTTCGCTTTTCAGACATTTTCATATAAGTTCAGTACAAGTTTAATTTATCCCCCGTATAATCTATTTTTGAGAGTCAAAGAAAATGAGAAAAAAATATTCAGTCCGTAATTGCGAATATATCATCCGTATACCGAAACGTTGATCATATATTTGTCATGTCCGTAACTTTGATTATCTATAAATCGAGCGTCCGTAAATCGGGGTAACTTACAAAAGTTTCTTCTGATTATTAAAATACCCATTTTATTTTTGATTTGCTTTTCATTTCTTTTCATCTTTACTTGAATGACTTTAATTTTTTGATTTAAGGGAAAATCATAATCATTAATTAGTCACACGATTTTCTTATTGTTGTTGTTTTATTTATTTATGTGGGTTATTGACCTACCTATAATAAATACATTTTCAAATGAGGAAAATAATTCTCTGGATTTCCAAATCACACTTGCCGTAATCATACGAAATTTCGTCGTAACCCTATTTCAATTTGTTGACGTTTTAGATTTTGGTGTTTAAAGAACACATTTAAATAAACTGCTAAGTAGTAATTGAGGATGATATTAGAATGCGGTTCTTTATATACACCCTGCGCCATTGAAATGTTCGGTTTGAATTTTTAAAGTAAATTTTGGAAATACCACCGTTTGCTTCAAAGGTAGATGGCAAAAATGATAGATTCTGATTATCAAAACAATTTTTACACTATTCCGAATATATTCAAATAAAAAGAACGGTAATCCGACATTTTAGACCTACATAACGTCGGATAAGGAATATTACCGCCCTACCTCGTAACAATTTGGTAGGTTTTTACAGTATTTTTAACAAAGTTTTTTCAATTGAAAAATAGTTTTTTGTTGACAAGGTAATTTTTATTCACAATAAGAATTAACAGAAATAAAATAATTCATCTCAACCAAAATATTTTGAGAGAAATTGAACTTTTTAAAATCAATGATTAATAACCCAGCCCCTGGCTTTTATGATGGCCTTAAACCCGATCAGCATTGAATTCTAAAGTTTGATTAAATAATATACTGTTATTTCTTTAAACCAGACTTTTTCTATAAGTTTTTTGCCGCTCTTTGGCACTTTTCAGCTTGTAATTTGTAATCTTCTTTCCCATGAAGGACCAAATATTATCAACAATATTGAGGTCAGGACTATTTCTTGTCCAGGATAACGACTCAATCACCAAGCTATTTTTAAATTCGGCTACCTAAACAAAATAGACATTAAAATTAAGCATTCTTAATTCACAAATAACATCAATAACTCGCGGAGAGTAATCGTCCTGGAAAAGTGGAATACCGATGTATTGAGTCGGGTCCTCAATAGTCACGATTCAGGTTTCGATAATTTTTTTATATTTTCCTCCTCTTTCTGAACTATCCAGAAGGCATAGTGATCAAACTCCAAAGGCTGTTATGGCTCTCCAGGCCATAACATATGGTGAATTTTTCACTGTCGGCGAAATACATTCTGTTAAATACCGTTTGCCTTTTCGTCGCCGAACCCTTGTCCTTACATCGGGTCCAAAGATATTGAATTTGAATTTATCCGACAATATGAACCAACGCCAGTCACTGGGCATTCAGTTGTTTCATCCTATTGTGAATTTGAGGCTTGCAGCTGCCATTTTTGCTGTCAGTAATGATTTTCTCGCAGGTCGACAAGCATATAAACCAAGTTCCTTTTAATAGTATGAACTGAAATAGTGTCGGTTGTTGCTATTAGAAGCTAACTTCTCAGCTCCAAAGCCGTAGCAAACCTTTGCTTAAGATCTAAATATCTGAAATTCGATTTGTTGAAACAGAAGTTCTCCTCTTTGCATCAGAGCCAAATTATCGTTTGATTTTCGGAATAGTGCTTTAAAAACTTTCTAATTGCTGTTTGGCTACACTAAATTACTCTTGCAATTTGTGAATGTGTGTACTTTTTGCCTTTGCTTGCAAAATTTTGGCTTTTTCGTTAGCATTTAATTTAGAGCGACACTTTGAAAAATTAACTCTTTGACTGCTTAATTGAAACCGAACGAATATTTCATCCTTAGTTTGGTTTTAAATACCTAATAAGGCGTGAAATATGCTGAAAAATAAAAAAAACAAAAAAAAAAAATAGCGAATGAGGTAAAATCTATGAGAGAATTGCATGAAATAGTAAATAATCGAAATCGAACATTTCAATGGCGCAGGGTGTATGACCACATCGTCTAAGTCAATTTTAATCCATTTAATACCGATAACACCTTATTCATCAACTGTTGAAAAGTAGCTGGCGCTCCTTTAAGGCCAAATGGCATGCGATTAAAGTCAAATTGTTCTTCAATTGTGCTGAAAGCGGTTTTCGGTTTGGACTCTTCATCTAACAGTACTTGTTGATAGCCATTGATCATATCAAGTGTTGTGAAATAAGTGCATTTACCAAGTTGATCGAGTATGTCGAGAATATATGGCAATGGGAACACCTTGTCGACTGGAATATCGTTCAGCCGCCGAAAATCTATTACGACCCCCCCACTTTCTAGTACCATCAATAGATATTTTGGTAACTGCCAACAATGGAAAACTCCATGCTTCACTTGGTTCAATAATATTTTGTTGGAGCATGTCCTTGACTTATTCATTTATTTCGGTTTTTACGAAGTGAGGCATTCTATAAGGTTTTTGGTTAATTGGAGTGCTATTCGTAAAAATTTGGATTGTATCAGTTGTCGTTAACGTGTCTCCCTCTAAATCGAATACGTTATTGCATTCTCTGCATATGTGTAAAATGCATTCCATTTCTTCACGATTTAGATGGGTTAAGCTTAAACTGGACTATAAAATCAATTTTCTATTTTGTTCGATCATGAACTTAAATTCAAAATATGGAATAATGGAATAGGCTGTCAAAAATTAAATCGGAATTAGAAATTTCCACGGGGTATTCATTGGTATTTACGACATTGAGCGTTACAATATTATTTTGAGGTTGTACTATTGAATTCCCTAAGCAATTTTTTTGGATAAACATAATTATGTACTCTGAGTCGTTAACAATATTAGCAATAATAGTTGAAACGTGTTCACTTCTTGGCGGAACCGAGACCTTAAATGATGATGAAATTAATTCTAATATGATGATTGAACCTTGATTCGGAATATACAAGGCCTTCTCTGCAAAGTCTACTGCACAATTGTAATGTGCAAGAAATTTTTTCCCAATTATTCCGCTACCAGGAATTGAGAACAAACTATCAGCAATCTTTAAATTATGCATGAAGCAAACTTCATGGTTCCGCTACTCCATTTGTAACACTTCTTATTTGATATTTTTGTTCAGTATACACCCTTCTAATACACAGGATTGGTTTATAACGCTTAAATCAGCGACAGTGTCAAGAAGAAAATATAAGAGATCTGGCTTGCCATTATCTAGACTCAAACGGGTATATTTGTTCGTCAAGCTGAAAATACGGATTGCCAAAAATTTGGTTATTTTTAGAGCTCTCACTTATTTTTGGTTTTGAACTCGGGTGTTGTTGTTATATTTTTTGCTTTCAATGCCTTATAGATTTATAATATACCCATCATACTATTAGTTGTTATGACATTACACGAATGAACAAGCATGTAATGTGACTTATTCCATTATCATTATAAACAAAATATTGATAGCGTTTTCTAGGAATTATTTTACAGTTAAGTGCAAGAATGTAACAAAATATGAAAGCTCACTATACTTTAACATGTTGTATAACGATTACTCAATTTTTTAAAAATTTGGCTTATTCCACTTTCAAAATAAACGGTTCATTTATCTTTTAATTTGATGTGCAACGTTCTGATGTTATAATTACGCGTCGGGTCATCAGACTACAGTGCCGCAAGGGTACTATGTTTAACATTAGAATTGTACTGAAAAATAACTGATGAGAGACTGGAGGACCGAACTGTTTTTTGGCAGACATGACTTTCCTCAAGTACTGTAAAAAAACCGAGTTTTGGGACACCTTGGGCGGGCTATAATGTCTGAACGAGGATCGTAGGTTATTTTATGGTCAAATTGCTGACAATTTGTAAGTGACATTCTCCGTAAATAAACTGTTACTTTGTGGGTATCAGATACTATTATACAGACCTTTCTCCCTTAATTTGTAAGTGAAATTGTTGGATATAAAACCGTGCAATAGTCGAACATTTACTTGCGAAATTTGCCGTAAATTAACCATCCCTTTATGCGTATCAGGTATTATTCTACAGTCCCTTAGCCGTTAATATGTTAGTGAAAGTGTCGGATAAAAAACCGTCCAAATGTCGAGCTTTTATATGGGAAATTTGCCGTAAATGAACCATCCCTTTGTGTGAATATGTAACATTCTACACTTCTACAGTTTCCTTGTCGCTAACATGCAAATAAAATAGTCGGATAAAACACCGTCCAATTGACGAACATTTGCAAGTAAAATATCTATTGTTTATAGACAAATATATTATTTTTAAAAGCATTTCAATATTTACGACTTGGTGAGCCAGTGAGGAAAGGAGCCATCTACTCATAACAAATCTACTACAAATCGAACTTTATATGTTATATATAACTAAGACCGTACTGATTTAGCGAATTATTATATTCGCCAAAAAATAAAAAACTCAAAGAAAATCTCTTTATTTGTCGGGATATTTTTTAGCCCACTTTACCGTAAAATGAAGGTAATTTTACCGGACTTAAAACTGTCCGGATGTAAATCTGTAATCAATACATTTACATTTTTTTTGACACCCGAAATACTCATTAATGATTTAAGTTGGGTTTTGTTTTCGTGTTTGAATCGGTTGTTGTCGATAAGTAATTTTTTTTAAATAATCTAGTTGTGTTCGCTTAATATCTGATTGTTCCGTGTTTTTTTTAAATCGGATAGCCTTCGTGTAGATATTTTATGTTTTGCTTTAATTTTTCAACCAACATTTTACGGTGTTGAAACCGTGAATGCTGTTGCGGTTAACAATTGTTTGTCGGGAAGGGTAATACATAACAAGCCATCTTGAACCTAATCCCAAAATAACCTGCCCTAGAATACTGAAATATATTTGATTCCACAACAATCGAATGAAATTTTAAGGCTGCGGTCAAATTCTCGAGTAAATCCTCAAAATTCGATAAATGCATTTACCTTTTTTGCTGGAGAGTTAGCGAAATAAAAAAAAAAAGGTAAATGTTTTACGTTTAGATATAAATCGTAATTTAACAGACAACGAACATTAAAATCTAAATTTACCGCAGTAAAAGATTTACCCGAGAATTCGACTGCAGCCTAAGTAGAATAATTAGGTAAAATTTTAAATTTAATTTAGAAATGAAATTAACTCAGAATTCAAACATGAATTTTAGTAAAATATTGAGTGCCATTTACGAGAGAAAGTCAACATATTGAATGTCAACATATGTTTGTTATATTCACCATCCATAAATGTTCAGTTTAAATTAATTGAGTTATAATTTGAATCATGACGCCAACAATATTTTGAGTGAAATTTAAAATTGAAATTAAGAAAATGTTTGTGGATTAAATTACATTTTGCATGGAATCCAAATAATACAAATTTTTGTAGAGTGTTACTTTTGATTAGGACATTATTTTTGTACTATTTGGTTTTGAGCAAAAATTTGAGTGTAAATTTGGTATTCCAATAAACATAATTTTAATTGCATTTAGGTAAGAACTGGATTGCAATACGAGATCACTTGATTGTAATTTTGATCACACTCATTGAATAAAATTGAAATAAAAACTTGAGTGAAATTTACGGTATTAACAAAGTTTTAGGTATTCAACTACTAATTGATTATTGCAATTTTCCTTTTAATATATGAGTGTTATTCAGACTAGTAACTTAGTTAAAAATCAAAATGGATTCGAAAAAAAATTAAGATTTTTAGTAAGAAATTTAGTTCCAATAGAATAGAATCGAAATCTACTCTAAATTGGTCAACTGTTTTCGACAGTGAGGAAATTGATTAAGAGAACGAAATTCTTTATAATGCATTTGAGAAACACGTTTTGAAAAAATTTTAGCAAAATATATAATGCACTTTATGTGACTGAGATTAAATTCCAAAAACAATTTCAACCAATTTTTTGTTCAATTAATTTATTTTGATATTTGAAAGAAAGTAAGGCCAGTTATTTTGGTAGTTGCGGGGCGTATCGGTGATTCTATAATTATTTGTATCTTATTGTCATGAATAGGGAATGCAATTGAAGTAAAGGTGGATGAGTTTGTTTTATCCAAATTATATTGCGGTTACTTCTTCTTCGTTTTAGGATTCGAATAGGTCACTGGAATCGCATTGTAAAGAGATTCTTCAGCTGCCTTCATCCGGTGCTATTATAATATTGTAAGTCCTGATTAAGCAAATCATTCCAGGTAAACACGGATGTCCTTGTTTGTTTGGCCCAGCAGTGTACCTCAACGCGAGGTCCAGAATATCGTTTAGACCACTACGATGGATGTAACCCCAGTAATTTATGCTGTGTACTTTGGTCCTTTTGCTTTGGTCCTTTTGGTAATGGTTCTGCCACGTAATGTTTCCTTTAAGCGTTGGGTGCTAGGCTTATTTGTGCTGAATAATCTCTAGCCAAAATTGATCCTTTTTCAAAATTTCCTTGTTTATCGAGAATTTTTATTCTACAAAGGAAAAAATTCGGGTGGTATTCCTGACCGGTGCTAAAAATAAATTTAGCCCTACCAAAATAATGTTTGATTTAACAATTTGCTGTTTATGAATTCACCTAATTTGCAAAAAATACAAATTTTACTCGATAAGTTGTTAAATTCGGGGTCTATGCGTTTCCGGTGCTAAACAAAAATGTTAATCCGCCCATAACATGGTTTATTTTAACCATTTGTGATTTCTGAATTGAACTAAGTAGTAAAAATTATAATTTTTACTCGAAATGTAGAAATATATTGTCAAATTTCTCAAAGCAACCCTGTAGTGCTAATATTGTTAACATGAAAAGCGATTAAAACAACAAAACCAAAAGTATTTATATTTTGACAATTGTAAAATGCTGAACTTTTCTGAGCTCGTAAAATTTCAGAGAACTCACCATTCCTTGGTAACTAGTTTTTACACTCTGTTGGCGCAGAATATTAGTGTAGTATATTGCAACGAAATAATTAATAAACGTGCAATATTTTAGTAGATAAATAATTTTAATAATTATGTTCTGAATCTCCCATACATATTCTACCTGTTATTTAATATTTTCCGTGCTGTTTAGAATTATTATATATGCGGAGATCGACTAAAGATATCATCTTATATAACTGATAGCAAAGATCATAGTATATTAGAGATGAGTCATTCAGTACAAAAAATAAAACAGACTAGAAAACCCTCCATTTCTTTATAATGGGTACCTTTGCATATCATGTAGTAAATTAGAAATCGGCACATTAAAGGTTAAACATTTACAAGTAATTCGAATGCAACATATTTACGTATATATCAAAGGAACCCTATATATTGCATCGGGGAGACCCTATTTTTACCTCATATTTTAGTACTGAATGAATTATCTTTAGTATGTGATTATCTTTAACTTCTAAATTTACATTTGATAGTATTTGCAGGAACATTATTATAAATTTGCGAAGATTTTATGTCGTCTGAACCATAATAATTTTAAAAGAGAATATTCGAGAGATAAGCTTCAAGATTGAAAATCTTTTGTTTAGAGCTTCTAATTACTTTAAGTGGCAGACATATGTACAATATACAAAAAGTCCGTGAAATTTAGTAAGAATGAACTAAAGAAGTATTTGTTTCATCCCATCAATGAACAGTTTAAATAATTTCTAAGAATTTTAAAATAAAATCAATTGTTATTTAGAGGGTTTTCAAAAACATGCTAGCTTTTATTTTGGTACATACATTTTTTATTTTCATACTAAATTTCCACGACGCGGGACTTTTTTACTGAACTGACGCTAGCTGCTAGTTGTTTAGTATTAACATCTTTATTTTCCTCGCCAAGTTTCAACATTTTAATATTCCATTCGGTTTTCTAATTACAGTATACAAAAGGCTTTAAATTAATTCTGCCGAAAAAACCAAATAATTTCGCGATATTTTCGCCGATTGTTTTAAAATTTGAATTAACCTGCGCGGAATTATCTAATTCATTTAAAATTATGTATTAAATCTGCAACTTTTGAAATTTAATACGTTTTATTAGTACATTTTCGTGAAGATTTGAAAATCCATTTATTTGTTCGATAAATATGAATTTATTCCACAGGTATTCAATATTTAATTCACATTGTAGCGAATTTTATTCCCATTCAATATGAATTTGATCCCTTACAAACCGTAAACATTATTTTTACATATAATTAGCATACATAATGTATGTAGCCATAGCGAATTTTTCAATTGTCTGAATTAGAAATCTTATTTGATGAGGGTTTTTTACTTGGGCTTTAGCATTTAGCGTGTTAATTTCTAAGGGACGGAATAAATTAGCTAGAGATCGTTTAATTAAAAAAACGTTCAGCGAATGTCTTATTATTTGCAAATTTAACAAAATTAATATCTAGATTGTTAAAAATATAACAGACCTAATTCAATGTACTTGCATTATATACATAATTTCGATTTACATAAATGTAATTCAATTAATATTTTCCAGTTTTTTACTGCTCTTTGATTAGCAATCAACAATATTGTAATGTTAAAAATGCACACTTCAGGTACACATTTTTAAATTAACAACTTCAAATTGTTTACGGAGGCTTTAGTAAAAAGGGACGCTATCTATGTCAGCACTAAAAAAGAGTTAAATTTGCGTAAACCAAATTATCAATCAGGACAAAGGAAATTTCGGTTATTCGTTTCTCTTTTTCTCTTGATGAGCGAATGGATACAATATATTATCATTAATTCATTAGAATAACCACATGCGGTCACCTATACATTTTTTTCAGATCGGTTCATCGATGTTGTTTAAATTAATTAAAAAAATAAATTTAAAGTGAGTTTAAGTGTTTTAAAACATATGTGCATATTTAGTGAAACTGTGAAAAATTTATTATTATTATTAGGTAGTGATTAGTGCGTATAAACAAAATTTAACTAAACTGCAAGCAGTTAGCTTAAATTTAATTATAGTGTTTCGTAAAATGTAAGTAACGCCACATTTTTCTGATTGCGTCAGCATTATGGATTTCATTTATTCTACAACAACTAATATTCAGTATCCGTGTTTGAAATTAAGTATAAATATGTGATTTTTCTCGAGTTATATGTGAATAGTATAAGGCTACTTGAATTAAAAAAGGCTGAATTAAAAAAGGTGAATTAAAAATGGTGATTTTTGTATGAATTTGTATGAACACCTGTTACCTTTTTTAATTCATTTTTTCTGAAATAAGAAAGGTATTCCTTTTTCATACAAAATTCGCCTTTTCATTAATGAACACCTTTTTTAATTCAGCCTTTTTTAATTCGGTACCCCGAATAGTAAATAGATAAAATGGCAAAAGTTTTTCACATATTTTTTATTTTTATCATTAGCTAAATAATAGAGCCCAAATAGTAGTTCATTACGTTAACGCAAAACTTTTTTTTTGGTTATGTGAGTCATAAATATCATTTTCGTGAATAAATTTATGCAACTACACAGCAAGTATAAGGGTTATAATTTATTTTAGTATAAGTGTTATTAAAAAGTGAGATAATAAATAATGGAAAATGCCACTGAATTATTTAATCTGGATGCACAGATATCCTCAGGTATTACAGAGGAAACAATATCGGGTGATCGCTCTTCTTTCAATAGTTTACCAAACGTACATTGCTTTAAAGTTAGATATTTGAAAAAACTGCAATACCTAACGGTTAATTATAATTCCGTAATGTTCTTTTATGATTTAATATCTGCAGGTATTTATAATCGAAAATTTCAATAGCAATAGATATTTCATAAATAATTAATTTGTGTAAACTTTTAAAATGTATTAATTTAAAAATTAAATTATGTACTTACAATTTCAGCTAGGCTTGAGTTTCAAATTGAAGGTGGAGAAATAAAAATCAAGGACGAGTCAGATGCATATTTAAACGCCACGTCATTTGCCTCATTCATGCAATTTGTTTGCCACCCTCACACAATTCTAAATATAGAATACGATTTACCGGAAAAAACGTCTTCACAAATTTTAGAGGAAATCAACAGAGAAACTGGAGATAGTATATATAAGGACCCTACAAAATTTTACAAATATTACACTAAAAAAGTACAAAACAAACTATTATAGGGTAGTTGGGTCTGAATTTACGATATTCCAGAATGTTATAGAGGAATTTATTTTATGAAAAACAAACTAAATAATTGTATAAGGCCGAGAACTAACCGTTACAAAGATTCCACGTGAAATTATAATAAGACTCAAGGCAATTATTTTCCTTTTCCAGGAAATTGTGTGCTTAATTTTATTTTTTAACAGCTACAAACAATCTGTTTCAAACAAGACAAAATGTTAAGGAAGAATTTGTTTGGACATTCATTAAATTTTTGAAAAAATTATTTCCATTAAATGTTATATACGTAACTCAATAAAATGTATAAAGAACTTTTTTCAAAAACTTAAAAATGTGCCCAGACAAATTTTTCTTTAACGGATCTTATCTGGAATAAATTTTTTAGCTTTTAACTGTTTATAACAATCAAATTCCTTGAAAATGGAGAAGAGAAGCGATTAGTTCGTATGGTTGGGGACGTTGGGGTTGATCGTGCATTTAATATTTTTTCATAAAATTTGTTCCTTTTACCATATCTTAAAATATCGTGCCAGAATCAAATATCTTGTAGCATATTTATTATTTTACGCCATTTAACTAAAATGGTTCTACTATAATTACAATTAGGACCTAATTCAATATTTTGAGAACCAAACGGCGTTTGCTTTAATAGACGGAGCGAAATTGGTCAGGACTTATATGAATTCTAACCTCGATCTTCCAAAACAAGAGCAACAGGAGATTATAAAGTTAGCTGTGGACCACTTAATGAAATGCAAAAGCAATAATCCCTCTACAAAAATTGTGGGCTCAGTGTTTAGCAGACATTTTCCCAAAATTACGAGACGTAGAAGGGACTTCTGATATAAATTATGTAAATAAATCATTCGTTTCTATTTAACTTTAAATTAAAATATATTATTTCCAATTCAGAGGTTAATATATAATCCAGAAAAAAATGACGGATTTTTTGGTACGCGGATTAAAACAGTTCAGAGAAATGCATTGAGGCTAAAAAAAGCTATCAACAATCGACTGAATTTAACAGAGTTTCCAGAAGAAAATCAAATTACGACTTGTGAATTCGATTATGATGAATTATATAATAATTCCTTAAACCAAATTGAATATATGAAAGCCGCCAATTCTTCTAATGATTTTGAGGAAATATTAAGATTGCATCGAATGACTTTTAAAGTTCGCACGTTATTATTAGATAATCAAATCACAGGAAAAAATTCAAAATCAATTTTGATCGATTTTCCCAAGTTTTTGGAAATAGATTGTTTGGTAAGAAAGAAATATTTTGACAAAAATTAGATATTTCTATAAGCATTTTATTTACTTCAGACTGAAATTGATTTTTCAACACGGTATCCTGGCAAGTCGAATTTATTCAGAGCAAAATTCGACGAAGTATTGCAAAAACGGATTATCGCACTTTCAGCTAAGGACAAAAAATATATAAAATTGGCAGATTCATTTAAAGGTAAAAATAATTATTCTAATCTTACCAATACTGTTTTTATATTGCTTTTTCATTTTTTATTATAACAGAATTTACTCAGGAGTTTCATGCGTTGTTTGGTCTATTAATACTGTTACCACCAGTATCACTAGGAAAAGGCAAGTCAAATAGATGTAAAGTCGAAGACTGCTTTGATAGAATAGTTTACTTCCATAAGGTAAGAATGATTTATTTTACAAACAACTCATTGTCAGTAAAAAAATATTAATTCCATATTTTGGAGTGTAGTTAAAAAAGTACTTTTATTATTTTCCAAAATTTAATTAAAATCTTTAATAGTGAAAAATTTGATTATTTAGCAGTACTAATAAACAATTTTTGTCTTGTTTTATTAGGTAAACGAACCATTAGAGCCATCATCATTAAAAATTCGGAATCCCGAAAAAGCTCCGATCATAATAGCATCTGGGTCCTCGAGAAGAACAATAAGCAAATTTTATATTCTCATCGATGGAAAGCTCATTAACACAGATGATACTGCTATAGGTTGCATAGATAAATATTTAAAAATTCATTATGTCTTCAACGTTCATTTTGAATCAAATTTGAGGCAAATGCTGAAATTTATGATTAAGTACATATTTACGATTGAAGTTGAATCTGTCTCAAGCCAAATGAGACTTATTAATACCGCTCTTTTTTCTTAATTATTATATGAATTGATTTTTTGGTTATATTTATTATTAAAGATTTTCTTTTAGAAGGCAATTGAATTAAAACGTTATTTGAAACGGAAAAATTTGAATTTAAAATTTGGCTAACAGATCTAGTAATACTTTACTAATATTTTATAGGGATTAGTTTGAAAAATGTCTCTGTTAAAATGTTTTAAATGCTTAGCTTCGCTACCAGATCAGAGTTTCTTTTTTTTATCTAAAAGAGAGTCATAATGTGTATTCTGATTTTTTTTGTGGGTTCTTAAATTGCGGTCATTTTTGCAAAAGTAAAAGCGGTATTCGCAGGCATATGCTAAATTGCGTTTTTAAAGAGACGACTATAACAAAAATCATTCCACAAAATGTAGATAGCAAAATTGTAGGCTCGAATATTTCAAGCGATCCAGTTTCAAATAGTGGACAAACTATCACAGAAAATTTGGATTACTCGTCTAAAGTAAATTTTATTAATTCTATAAAATCAGAAATTAAAATGCTCTTTGCGAGTTTATGTGGTAGAAGCCTCCCGCACACTACGATTAGTTTGATTATTACTACAATTAAAAATTTATTAGATTCAATTTTTTTATTTATAAGAGCTAATTTCTTAAATTCAAATGATCATTTTATGCAAAATTACGAGAACTTCTTAGACTTTCAGAATAGTATCCTTGAAACTCTTAATTGTCATACTTCAACTTATAAACGAAAAAAATTTGTCTTTGAAAAAGTTCCCAAACCTCAGGAAATAACTCTTGGGCATAGGTATCAAAGGAAATGGGACTCTAAACTAAAAATGTTCATTGAAATGCCAAAAGCAGATACTTTCATGTATATAAGTTTAATTGAAACGTTAAAGTACTTGTGTACACTAGATAATTTTAAAGAGTACATAGCTTTCCCAAAACAAAATTATTTCAATAGTGTGCCTATGTTATCTGATATTTCAGATGGATTATTCATTAAAACTAGCGCATTCCATAACAGCGAAATAACGTTCAAAATACAAATTTATATTGATGAATTTGAACCTGTTAATGGGATGGGTTACAAAACTGGTATTCATAAAACAGCAGCTATATATTTTCTAATTAGGAATTTGCCACCACACTTGAATAGCAAATTAAAAAATATTCATCTTTTAAGTTTGATATATGCACCTGATATAAAAAAATATGGTTACTGCAATGTTTTGTCCAATTTGGTCAATGAGATTAAGATTCTAGAAACAAACGGTGTCGATGTAGATTTTTTAAAAAATCAAAATAATATTAAAGGAAGCTTAGTAGCACTAAGTGCAGATAATTTGGGAGCTAATGGTTTAATTGGCATGGTAGAATCATTCTCTGCTTCGCATTGCTGTAGACATTGTTTATGTAATAAAACAAATATGCAACATGCATTTTCAGAAGCAGATGTTGAAATTAGAACTCCGGAAAACTATGAAACTCATTTAGAACAATTGCAACGAACTGGTGAGAAACATATTTTCGGAATTAAGCAATATTGTTGTCTTAATGAGTTGAAGTATTTCCATATTTTGAAGGCGCCAACTGCTGATATAATGCATGATATATTAGAGGGTGTGGCACAATGGGAGCTAAGTTCATTTTTCCGATTTATGATTGTGGAAAAACTATTAACGCAAACAGAAATTAATGAAAGAATAGCATCGTTTAATTTTGGGAAATTGGAAGCTACGAACCTTCCAAATTCAATAATTTTTGATCACGATACTGTTGGCCAAAAGGCGGCTCAAACTTGGTGCCTCACAAGGCATTTGCCATTAATATTTAAAAAAATATTTGAATTAAAACATAATGAACGATGCCTAGAAATATGTAAATTATTTAATTTACTAATTGAATGCATGTCTATTATTTTTTCACCAAAACTTTTACTGTCCCAAACATTTGTGTTAGATGAATTAGTTAAAGCACATCATACATTATACAAAAAGAATTTTCCAAGTCATAGGATTAGGACAAAGCTTCATAACATGATTCACTACGGTAGAATTATGAGAGAAATGGGTCCATTAATATTATTATGGTGCATGAGATTTGAGGGGAAACATTTGCAATTTAAAAAATTAGCTCAGTGCGTACAAAGTTTTATTAATATTTGCAAAACATTTTCTTTTAGGCACCAAGAATACGTCCATCATGTTAATTTAAAAGAAAATGAAGATTCTCAACTAACATACAAACCATTTTCTATGAATGCGCATAATGATTTTTCTGTTTATGATTTACTTTTAAGTAATTTCAAATTTAAGGGTGAAATTTTATTTGTTAAATCATGCTATCTAAATGATACATATCGTAGAGGCTTTTTTATATGTTCAGGTATTACTGATGATACAATTCCTATATTTGAAGAAATGGTGTCTAAATGGTTAAATATATATTACAACAAAAACCTCTCTGCATACCAGCTAAAAGAACCTGAAAAAAAAATATATTCTATCCTTAATCTTCATGATATTTATTACCCAGGCCCATTTGAAAAACTTTTGGTTGACGATTCGTTTTTTATAGTACCAAAACACAAAATCATATAAAAATATAAATGAACCGTTTATTTTGAAACTCGGCTAAGTTCATATTTTGTTGAAGCGAGTTAATGAAAGAATGGAGAACCTATAAATGCAAAAATATACGGGAATTATCTTATTTATTGCGTAAGTATTAGGGATTTAATTATTTTTATTTTGAGTAGATAAATTGTTTACCGGTAAAAGATCATATGTACAATTATGTCTATTATTATCATTTAATTAATTTTTTTTGAAAAATGAACTTTCCCCAGTTTCAATATAAACGGCCCAATAATTATTTTTTTTTAAATATTTATTTGTAAATAATGAAAATTAAATATTGTTAATTGATATAAGTGATAAATAATGAAAATTAAATATTGTTAATTGATATAGGTGAATATAGTAATATGAAAGCTTAGAAAAATAACTTTTTACTTGCTGGGATAAGTGAAGAATATATTTTTATAATAAAATTAAAACAGAAAATGAAGCATTTTTCTAAAATTTAATAACACACGTACGATTAATTTAATGTTATTATGAACTATTATTATTATTATTATAAAATTATATTGTAATATTAAAAATGAAACAGGATTTTGACCCCCGTAAATACAGAATAATTAAGAATCAACCATAATTGTTTTTATTTATAATGAATAAATGAATTCATATATATATATATATATATATATTATATATATATATATATATATATTATATATATATATATATATATATATATATATATATATATATATATATATATATATATATATATTATATATCTATATATATTATATATATATATATATATATATATATATATATATATATATATATATATATATATATATATTTATATTATACATATATATATATATATATATATATATATATATATATATATATATATATATATATATATATATATATATATATATATATATCAGAAAATATGTAGGAGGTATGTTTAGCTATTTTACATTGCCGCTTTCAACAACATTAATTATTTACTTTTAACTAAATTACGAACACCTCGTACAAGAAAATGCCAAATATATTACGCAAAATTTACAAATGTTTCCTTCTTAATTCGCCACTTTATAAAAATTAACTTAAAACCGCTTAAGTCGATTTTACTTACTTTTCAGGAGAGCATTATGAAACTTTAAATTAAAATTTGACATAAAATGTTATTGTTGATTTCTAAAAATATTTGTAAAAGATATAACATAATTCAATTGAAACAATGAAACAAGAAAGGTAGCGAAATTCTCAAGTTATATGAAGAAATAAGGTAAACACCAACTTAAGCGGTTGTTCCAAACAATGTTGTCAAAATTCCTGAATCTTAAGTCAATTTCATTAGAGTAAATTATAAAAAGTATATTTATTGAAATTAAATACAGTTAATCGGATTGAGAATATGCCGTCTGAGAAAATATCGACTGAGAAAATCTCGACTGAGAAAACGTCGACTGAGAAAAAATCGATTGAGAAAATGTCGCCTGAGCAATTAATGTCAACTGAGCAAATGTTGTCTAAGAAAATTTTCGCTGAAAAAAGCATGCCTGAGAAAAGGTTGATTGAGAAAAAAATCTACCCAGTTTTTCTCAATCAACCTTTTCTCAGGCATAATATTTTCAGTGAAAATGGTCTCAGATAACATTTTCTCAGACAAACAGAAAGTTGGTTTGGGCATAGATGGTCGAAAAGGATGTGCTCGAAAAAAAAATTGTCTCGATTCGCCCGATTATAAATATCAAATCTTACCCACAATCGGTCATTTTTCCAAAGATATGTCTACAGAGGACTTTATTATGGTAAATATTAACAAACCCTTTACATTAGTACCCAAATATAAAGTGTAGTTTAATTAGATTTGTTACCTAAACCTCCAATATATTTATTTTCTGCAGGATAATTGTTACACTTTTTATGTGTAGAGTAGCAAAATTGACATCAACTGTATAAATTTAGAAGGCTATGGGAACATTCATGTATAGTAGGCAGAGCATATAACATACATTGGGTGCGTTCACTGCGCAACAAAATGTTACAAAAAGTTACTTTTTTTGACAATTTGGCGTTCACTACATGCAGGTTGTAACAACAACATTGCGTTCACCGCATACGTTGTTGTCGACATCAAGTTACATTTTTTAATTGTAGTTAATAGTATAGTAAGCCGATGTCGATAAGTTATCGATTGTTTTGAAAAGTATTGTTGTTGATAAAATCTTGTTTTGAAAAAAAAAAATGGCGAATTTATATCAATTTGCGGTGAACAATAATTATTTTATACAAGAACAGGATTTTGTTTGCATTTTGAATAATGGTAAGTGAATTATTTTAAGTTTTTTTGTAATCGTTTGTGTAAAACATATTTAAAATAATTTGTTTGGTTTTAGATGGGATATTAGAAATGGTCAAAATCAACGACGAAATTTTAAGACAAATGGAAGGAACTGGCTATAATATTCATGAAGAATTACTGCCTCAGCAAAATATAAAGGATACCGTGGACGGCTACAGGACGACAATTTATTAATTGATAACGATGAAATTCCAATAGTTCAACCAGCAAAAAAACGACGCCGAATAACCGTGTCTGAAACAATTGGCGATTTTTGTAGAGAGAGTGCGAAACGCCGTAAAGAAAAAATGGAGAAAATTGATATTGGGAATGCACTTACGCAGCGGCAATTAGAACTACAGGAGCGGGCATTAGACGACCACAAACAATTAATGTTAAAATTAATTGAAAAATTTTAGAGTACAATTTTTGTTTTATTAT
This sequence comes from Tipula helvola, assembly GCA_963556165.1. Taxonomy (NCBI): domain Eukaryota; kingdom Metazoa; phylum Arthropoda; class Insecta; order Diptera; family Tipulidae; genus Tipula; species Tipula helvola. The sequence continues at coordinate 45,837 of CAUVYM010000307.1, forward strand.
TTTAGTTTAGTATTAATGTAAATAATGTATTATAAAGATTTAAATAAAACTGAATATTGAATTATTAATTATGTCTAATGTTTTCCATCATTGCATTTCTTACAGAATTTCCATTTCTAGTAATTGTCTGGGGTACTGCAACATCTACTGCGTGTTCTATACCTTCGGATAGATAATCTGCCACATTAACATCTGGAATGTCTATACATATGTTATGTAAAACACATGCTGCCACAATGGTTGATGGAATGCATTCGATTTTTTTCATGTCCAGATATCGTAGCCTCCGAAAGCGACCAAACAACAGGGCAAAACTTCGCTCGATAACTTGCCTATATAATTTAAAAAAATTAAGAAAGCTAGAATATACTTAAGAATTTATAAGATATAAATAAGTTTTCTACCTGCACGAAGCGTGTATTTTATTAAATTTTTTTTCACGGTCTGTGAGATTTCCACGATCAATAAAAGGAGGAATACACCACGATTCTAATGGGTAAGCCTTATCGGGTAAGCCTTAAAAATTTAAAAAAAAAATTTAAAAAAATTTAAAAATTTTATAAAAAAAAATTAAATATTGTTTTGCCAACACATAAATATATGTGTATATATAGCCTAATTATGCTAATTATAATTAATTTGCACACTACAGTGACATACTTCCGGTTTTTAATGCAAATATTACATAATTGAATGTGGATCATGGACTTATTAGGGTTTGTAATACTTAAGTATATATATCGTTTTATAATTGCAAAAATATTTCGCAACTCCTGCCCCCCCCCCCCCCCCCTCTACACTTTTTTACAGAGAGTTACAGCAGTTCTTGCATTTGTCATTTTAATTATTGTGTGTATTAGCCCAATTATGCTAATTATAATTAATTTGCACACTTCAGTGACGTACTGTATGTTATAAAAATATTTAGCCTACATGTATGTTAAATTTCCAAATCGGTCAACCGGCAGTGGCCACTCTCTTGGGCCCGAAAATGTGTTTTGCACATATTTTAAAAAGTATAAGATTTATAAAAAATCACTAATACAAATTCCAAAAAATTAAAAGAACAAATTGAAATTCATAAATATCACCTTTTATTTCTTTTACGTGTGTACTAATGAGTTCAAAAAATTGAGTTTTGAAGTGGTGTCTGTTGGTATATATGTCTGTCAATTTGTAGTCCAAATGGTTTAACCAATCAAACTGCAACTTCATGTTTAAACTTTTTACATAAATTTTGGGGTCCCAGCTCCCAGCTCCCGGATTCCGTAAAACAGAAAATTTATTTTGCAAATATTTCAAAAATATACAATTTACAGAAAACATGAAATAATAAAAACAATCTTAATTAAGTTTGCGGGAAATTTATAAAAGTTTCTCAAAATTCGCTGTTCGTAAAAGAAAGTCGTGTGTTGGCCACACCTCCATTTTTTTTTAATATGGTCACAGAAAATGAACAAGCTCGTCCATTCACTTCAATATTCACTAGAAAACTGCGTAGTGTTAAAGTACAAGTACGACAACAGTCAGATCAGCCATAATTGCACTATGTCAAAAGCTATGCACGGTTGCCCACAACTGGAGAATGCCCACAACCGGAGACTCTCCCCTAAATATCTATTCGCAAAAAAATAAAATAAAAAACAAATGTGAAACAGCAATATAAATAAATTTACTAAAACATGGTTTTTAATATAACTTCATGTTCTGCGCTAATAAACATTACAATATTTCTTAAACGATCCGTTTTTTTTTTTTGATAAATTTGGCTTTCACAACATCCATGTTTCCCACAGATGACTTTACAGTTTTATGTTCTACAATTATAGTCTCTTCACCGAGTAATTTTATTAATTCATACGTTCAAATATGAGATTTTCCAGTCAAAACTTTTATTCTCCTACTCCAGCTCACTTGGTCACTTGATAAGCGGCCACACTGACCAAACTATTGGTTCGTAAGAAGTTACATGAGTTTTTCCATTTATGTAATTTGTATCCATATATTTGCAGATTTAAGGTTTCGAAATATAATGGAATATCTGCTAGTGAAAGCAAAAACCATTGCTTTAAAGTAACGTACTTTTAAAGCAAAGTGTTCAGTTTGCCCATACATTGATGCGACTCCTTTAAATTGAATCCTTCTCCAAATTATTTGTCCAACATGAAAGCTACAATCAGAGAAAATAACATTTGGAAATAATTTCTTACCTTCTTTGACAATGGCTTTTTCGAAGTCGCACAATATGAATTTGGTATTTAAATTTAATTGTTTTAATTGCAACATTTTTTCAGTGAACATTTTTTCAGTCAAAATTCTCTCAGATAGCATTTCCTCAGTCGACATTTTCTCAATCGACATTTTCTGAGTTGGTATTTTTTTTACAGTTGATATTTTCACCCATTCGACTTTTTACAAATCGAAACAAAGTGCTAAGAAAATAATTCTTATTCTGATCTTATTGCTTCTATTCGTATTGCTCCTATTGCTTCGTGCGACATAAAGCAATACGGTATATTAGTGGCACCATCAATGAATTGTTAGATTGTATGTTCACAATTGGCGTTTATAGAATGACATTGATGTTTGTAGATGAACTGTAAAGTAGGCATTTGCGACGTACTACAACCAGTTTGTTGTCTAATTCGAGATGCTAATAGATTGACTGAGTAGGGTCTTGCAGCAGTCGTACTTTTCATCATTCTTTGAGTCTTTTTGTTTTCCACTTTTAGAAGGCTACAGGTAAGAAGAATTCGCAGCAATATTGGTCAAAAGTTAATATTTGTTTTCCGAACGAAATTTTGGTTCGGCATTTTTGGAGAGGGTTACAAGTTCTCTACAGAATCTGTTTTTGAGATTTTGTTTCGTACGGTTTCCCTCGATTACACTTTAGGTGGCGGTTGATTTTTATTTTCTAAATTATTTTCAATTTCTAGAGCCATTTGTTCAATATCTGAAGTCGGCGACAAATTATTAGCATCATCAAAGTCGGGTGGCATATACATACATAATTTGGGCCAACATCATAATTATCATTTTCATAAGCATCTGATTTACCGTTATCAATTTCATTATCGTCAATATTAGTAGCATAAGTTTCATTTCCTTCAAATGCTTGAGTTGTTGTGTCCGAAAAATATTTAAATCCGTTTCTGAGGTTTCTGTTACTACGGTAGATTTTTACAATTTGAGCGTTTATTCTAAAATCATATCATGTAAATCTGACTAACGCGAAGTTTTTTTCTGCATAACTTCTACAAAAATGAACCAAAATTCATGAAATTTTGCAAAAAAAAAAAATTAATTTTAAATATGGCTATTACATAAATTCATTTTTCGCTTAGCGATTTTGCCTTGTAACCACAGAATTTTTTCCTGGGGCGCGAAAAACCAAAGGGCGTTGAGTACAATACCGTTCCTTTTACTCAAAGTTTTAACTGTGACTTTCACCATTTTTTAAAAATTTCTAGCAATTATTTATTAGAAGTCTATTTTAACCAGTGTTACTGGCAAATTTAGATCGATCTTTCAATACCTTTTTCATAGTGGTGTTCATTAACAAATATATCCAGCGATGGTTTTCAATTATTATTTTTTAATATGCGTGCAAAACAGGATTTTAGGCAAAATTCCCGGAAATCGGGATAGTAAAATACATATTACCAATTTCGCAAACCGAAGTCGCAATAACCTCAATATTTTACATTAGACATATAATGAAACAAGACCATTCTCGTTATTTCTTACGCTGGTTTCAGACTAAAGGGGTCTGCGGCATTAATTAATTACTAGATGGTTGTCCATTGTCACTGCGAAATCCGCGAAGATACTAATTTTATTTTTTAATTTATTTTGTTTTGTGTTTTTGTGTATGTAAATTCCGAGCCAATAGTTGGGTAAATTGCTCTTTTACCTACTTTTTAACAGTATACAGTAGAGCCCTGCATCGGATAGTATTATCCGCGGATATCCGCATTTATCCGCTATCCGCGGTTAAAAGCGGATATATCCGCAACACAATTGTGCGGATGCGGATCGGATGCGGATCAGTAATGTTTATCCGCATTATGCGGATATTTACTTTTTATCCGCGTATCCGCTGTTAATGTAATGTTGAATTGAGCATTGGCTGATCTTGAGCAGAAAAAGGCGGAACTCGCCATAGTAGAAAATGATTTAGTTCAGTTTTTTTTTTGCTCGAGATCGGTTTTTTAATCTGAAAGAACTCGACATAAGTAAACCCATTTCAAACCAACGAATGTAATAAAAAATAAAAATGATTCTAATATTTCTTATGTATATAGGTATATGTGTGTGTAAAATTGCGCCGGTTGCAAAACACAAATCCTTTCCTATTACACATATCCACGCATAAGTGAAAAATTTAAAGGTACATTTTGAAAGTTCCCACTTTCCACACTTGTTTTCATTTTGCGGATGCGGATGAGTGCGGATGCGGATATGAGAATTTTTAGCGAGTGCGGATGCGGATAAATTTTTGTTTTGTTCAGCGGATGCGGATCGGATGCGGATACGAAAAAATGTATCCGCGCAGGGCTCTAGTATACAGGGTAATTGAAATATTGAACTAAAAAGTTGGGTAGAATTGGAGAAAAAATAAATGACGTTGTTGTTAACTTTTTGACGTTTTAGTGATTTTTGTTAGAATTTCCCTGTTTTTCATTATAAATAATATACGTACTCAAAGCTAATAAAATAAATTTTATTTTTATTTTACGAAATAAAAATATTAAAAAATATTTGACATTTCCTTTTGCACCTAGCATCCAGCGAATTTAACTCTCCGATCCATAATTTGTGCCTATCAAACCATTTTTACTTCTAGAGAATTAGTACGCCAATTGAGGTAAATATGTATGTACTAAAATTGAAATTTTCTGTACTAAATGATTTACCCGACTATGTATTGGTACGCAGCCCAAGTATAATATGGTTGGGTCTATTATTGTAGTGATGAACCTCTACACTGAGAAAATTATAATACTTCAAAGTTAAAGATTGGGTACTTTAAAATAAAGAACTGTGTTTTTCTTAAAAATGAATGTAAAATCCATTAAATTCATTGATTTATTCTTAAATTTAAAGTACAATGAAACTTTAAAATAAAGGTTTAAAAATCTTTATTTTTAATGGCTTAATAACAGTATACAAACTAAAATTGTCCATTTCTGTTTATTTGATATTTTTTTGTATTTCATGGAGAGCGAGTAGACACGAGAGAAGAGAAGCAACAACTTCAACAACGATGTCAAGCAACATTTGCTACGGTTAGTACAAATTTAGGTGACCGCTTGGGAACATGATATTGATGATGGGACGAAATCTCGCCCGTCCGGTATTGGAAAAATAGTGGAGACACAAATAATTAATTAAATGAAAGCTCTTCAGATCGTGTAGTTACAACTGGAGAGAGGGAGTGGGTGGGTAGTAAAGGGGAAAACTAATGCGAATATTTGTTTACTTTAAATTTAAAATTTTAGTTTCTTAAGTTTAAATTTATTTTCTTTGAAATTGAATAATTTTCAAAACTTAAAACCAAAGATTTTAAATCCTTAAAAATAAAACCTAAATTCCTTTGCGCAAAAAATATAGGGAAAATATCTTAGTTTTAATTGGTAAATTCTTAAATTTAAAGGATTATTTTTCTGGGTGTATAAATCCTATTAACCCATAGGAAATGTAAAATCGGAATCTCAAGATACTTAAGGCCTCCCTTAAAATACGCTTATGCTACCAATTCAAACAAAACAAAATTTGTGAGTGAAGCAACAAAAAAAGGAGATTAGAGTGTCTAAATAATAACAAATGAATGTAAAATTGTTAGGAGGCGTTTGTGATACGTACCCATCGCTTGTGCATTCACATTTTATAGCATGTATTATTAATATTGGCATACCTAAGGGAGTATCTCGAAGTGTGTCATATTTATTGTTATCTGTTAGTTCTCAGGGGCGAGAGTTAGGGTATCATAAAATTATGTTCGTCAATAGTCGAACCTTAAATAATGTCCCGACTTCATCGTAAATCATAGCAGCAGTAAATATACTTCTACTAATCACATCCTATATAGGTATGAATCTTTTATTACATTAAATTAATAGTGTTATGTACAAAATCAAAAAGACTTATTTCTGAGGTGAGTA